>CAEGAD010031448.1:0-34145 GCA_903067055.1 Poeciliopsis paucimaculata | reverse complement strand
GTATATATTTATTTATTTTATTTTTTATTTTTTTTAAGTTTTATATATTTTTTTTTTAACAATAGTACCAAAAAACATGGCAGTAAAATCCGAGGCCCGCCCCAACCTGGTTCCATTTATTTTCTGGGCCCACAAGATCAGAGCAGAGGAGTTCATATCCTCAGGTGCAGGACTTGGCAAATGAACTAAAGGACATTAAAATAGCAAACACTTCCTGTGTAGACGTACACACTGTAACAGTAATCTGGGATGGGCTCCTGGATTACAAAACCATTCAGATAGAGAATTAACTAATCAAACGCATTAAACATCTCCTGTTTCATATTGTCAGAGTGAAATCAAGCCTATGCAATAAAACATGAATACTTATTCAAAGGTATAATCAAAAAGCCTTAAGCAGGTATTTCAAGTATGCAACACTTGCTGTAGCAGGTTTCAAACGTTCACCAGCTTCAGGCAAACAATATTTAGCTTTTTTTATATATGGTTTATTGCTAAAAACATGTTCAGTATATGTACTGCTTATTTAAATTGGTGAAGTGCAACACAATTACATAATTGCACACTAACTCAAAAGAAACCAGCACACAGAAACATGCAGCTTTAGTGAGATAACTGACTGTATTACGACAACCTTACCTAATCCTTGTCTATTTATGAAAATATGACTGGATTCCCGTTTAGTAATAACTGCTATGATGAGATGATTAAAACTGAGTTCAACAGTCACTATTTTAGCCTAGCTAGAAGATTGTTTTTGTTTTATTTAGATGACCAGCTCCTGTTTTGTTCAGCTGGTGGAGAAAAGCTGTTTAAATTCTTAAATAATTAATTTGCATGTTAGACAAACTACATTTTTAATTAGCTATTCCTAAGCATTCAAACTCTGTTGCTTCTTTATATTTGTCACTTTGCTATTAGTGACAAATAGCAAAGTATTGTAATTTAATTGTGTAATTTAATTGTAGACTGTTCTGTGAAGGTCTCAGAGTTTTGGGGGGTTTTTTCCAAGATTGGTGAAGATCAGTTCCTTGGGATCATGAAGACCAAGGAACTAATTTTCTCGTTTTGTTTTGTTTTTTGAAAATTTCAGAGCTTAATCTCAAAATTTCTCGCAAATTTTTGACTTTTGGATCGCTGAAATTTCCTTGTCTTTTTTTAGAAAAAGAAGAGAAAACAAAGAGTTTAGCTGAAAATTATTCCTCCTCTTTATCTGTTTACAGTGGCCCTAACACATTGTCATGGTTATGTTTGAATCAGACAACTGAAACATCACTTAGCCGTTTGTTTCAGAGGGATTTCTTTCAGTCTACTTTTAAAGTAAGTACAAAACCTGCCTGGATAAGAACTTGGAACATCTAAATACCTGGAAATGAAAGCTTAAAGCTAATCTTTGTCTTACATTTAATTTTCTTGTCAAACCAGCGCGGCTCACAAAAGCAATCAAATGCGTCCGTTACGTTCAGAGGGGACTGAAGACCTGGTTCTAGTGGTCGCCTCAATGGAAACCCGTTTCCACTCAAACTCCTCCTGCCTGGGCGTAACCGCGTCCACTTGTCCATTGATCTCACAAGTAACTGCAACTGGCCTGACACCACGTTACATCTGTGAAGGTGCCCCATAAAACTTTATTACAATGGAGGCCTTTATATGGCGGCGGCGCAACGCGGCTTGTCCGCACAAAGACCGCCATTGAAATCTGGATCTCATTCAGCAGCCGGAGTTGCTCCTGTTGAGCCGTGTGACCTTCCAGGTTGGAGACGCCACTTCCTCCGACCGGAGAGGAGCTGGAACCCGTAATGATTCACATGCCTGGCTTTCAGACCTCGTTGAGTCTAGGCGAAGGGGTTCTTTTGGAGGGGGGGAGCCATCATCTCACCACCCAACACCACCCTTTTTTTTTTCTTTTTTTTTTGCCTCCTGAAAGCGGTGACACAGCAAAACAAGCAGACACTCTGCTAACAAAAAAATCTGGCATCGCTTCAACGACTGGCCCACCCACGTTTCCACACGCACACAAGGGCAGGGGAGCACCCGAGAGAGCGAGAGAGAGCGAGAGAGAGAGAGAGAGAGAGAGGCAAAAGGAAAAAGAGACAGCAGATTTGGAAAACTGAAGGGGAAAAGGAAGGTAGATTGAAGAAATAAAAGTATTACACAAACTTTGTCCCACAATTAACCAGACACACCCGGCTGTTAATGCACATCCCGTATATCTTTTCACCACTTAAAACTTGAGTGGAGTTGCCTTTAAAGAGCCAAAATCCCACTCAGATGCGTTTATTCCTGCATCGTGGCCTTCGTGTTTAGGAGAAGTCATGCTTTTAGAGGTTGTATTCATTCGGCGGAAAGCTTGTTAAAGGTCTGGCTTCCCTTGGGACTAAAACCCTGGCTTGGGTTTCATCAGCGACAAGACTCACCAGTCAACAGCACTCGGAAGGCTAGTTCCTTGGAGACAAAGAAATCACTCAAACTGCTCTACTTCTGGACAATAAAATAATTTTTTTTTTTTTTTTTTTTTAATCACCCAGCAGACATACACAAGACCAACACATGTCAAAATAAAAGCTAATTGTGCAGTTACTTACATATAAAGGAACCTCTTGTCTGGTCACCTCCATTTTCCACCCATACACCAGATACCTGCAGATGAAAGAATCGAGTTACTCTAATGTTAAGTTAATAATAACAGCAGAAACCACAAAGCTGTGGGTGGCCTGGACCCGGTCTAATCTATAACCCATGTTTTCTTCAGACCACACTCATTTGTTCTTAGTTGTCTGGAGCTTTTTTTTTTTTTTTTTGTCAAGAAGCATGAAAAGAAGAAACAACTGTTCCCCTCTGAGATTAATTTAATCTCCACAATTTGGTGTTTGATATTTTGATTAGGAGCAAATGATTTCATGATTATAAGCAAATCAGAAATGGAGGCTAAAGGGATAATTCTGCTGGAGCTGCTGCAAAGAGAACAAAGCTACTTTTAAAAGATCTTGCAAGAATTTGGTTAGCATGATCCTGAGTTACTTTCATGAGATCCATCATTTTTATGAGAAATCCTGTGTTGCTCCGACAGACATTGTTGCAAGATCCCAGATTTCTTTCAGCTAGTTTCTGCAAATATGTTTTTTCTTACCTCTTCCTTATTCTTATGCGTTTCCAAAGTTTCCTGTCCGTGGTCTGAAGCAACGCATTTGCAAATAAAACATCTCGCTAAGGTAACTCAGAATACTGCGAGATGTTTTCTGCTATCCTAATTATCACATAACTGGAGGAGATTCTTCATGAATTACTGCAAAGGAATCTCAACCTGAACCTCATACAACTTTTGCAATATCTCAAATATTAACTCAGCATTATGGGGGGAGAAAAAGAATATTTTAAGACTAATATCCTAAATTGAGGCTTTTCTAATATCATGCAGCTCTTGTTTTAGATCTAAAGACTGTCATGTTCAAAATATAGAAACAGACAGTAGTTTAAAAAAGTCATACTGACGTAAAAGTGAAGCACCTCTTAATTATTTTTTTAAACTTTAGTGAATGCACGACGTTAATGTCCCAACACTTGAACCCGTGTAGCTGATGCTACAGCAGCTACGGTGGCTACAGCGTCTATCTGCTCTGACATGGTGAAGCACAGCAGGAAGCTAGAACAGCATCTTTTGCTCAGATGTAATCATCCATGACATCATCCTCAACTGAGCATTAGGATACATACTAACACTTACCAACAGTGTGATCATCGGGATAGACAGGTTCGCTTTGCTTCCTGTTTGTTTTTACTTGTTCGCTCTCTATGCTAGGCAAAGACAAAGTAACATTCTCCAGTTACTGTCAAGCTGCTTACATATGTGCCTAGAGTTGTTTTGTGTTGTATAGTTATGAAGATTTTTTTTAAAGTAATTTCACAGCTGACGTGTCTTTTTCATTAGCTGTTGCAACACACATTGTTTATTGGCAACGCTGTTGTTTATTTTTAAGACGTTACGAGGAACAATTGCGAAATCTTACAAATGCTGCAGAGTACGTCGCTAAGTAACCAAAGAGTGAACTAGTTAAGGCCACCCACCTCGCTTTTAGCTGAGAGATCAGCTAAAGTCTTTCCTCAGCCTACATCCCCCAGAATGTTGTGCAGTTCAGTGAAATTATTGAACATTCTTTCAGACGTATTATCTATTGATATTGATCACATGTCACATGTACCTTAAATAAGACAAAACTAGGTTGCAAGTAACTTTTCAACAAGATATAGGAGCTCGTTTTTAGTCAAAGATTTCTTAAAATTGGTTAAAAAGTACTATATCCACTGACAGATTATTTCTATTATTATAAGACGTTTCTTCCATGTTATAAGTGAAATAATCTGCGAGGGGAACTAGTACATTTTCATCAATATTAAGGAATTATTGAACTAAAACAAGCAGCTTTTTTTTGTTGTTGTTGAGAAGTTATTTGTGAGTTAGTTTTGTCTTATTTCAAGTGCACTAAGACAAAAATACTTCTCCATGCATATTTTGGGAGTTGTGATTTCCTTTGAGTGTTTTTTTTATGTGTCTAAAGCTGGAAGGGCTGGGAAACAACAGCCTAGAGCACGAAGGTCCCTACCAGGTTGCATACTATAAAGCATCCAAGGCACGTACAGCATTTTCAGGAGAAGATACCACAGGCAAGGGCGTCGCTGATTTTAATACTATATCAGTCAACAGGTGAGTCTACATTTCATATTGTAGTGTAAACATTGCCGCGGGTTGACAGGCTCCACCCCATCAGATCAACAAGTCTTTACAAAAGCGTTTTTTTTTTAAAAACGGGCATGACCCGAATGCACCCGTTCAAACAATGAAGAGCCGTCTGGCTCTGATCTTACGGAGTTCTCCAACAATTACCGTGATGTCAAACCGTCAGACGATCAGGTAACCAAACCAAGACAAAAAACAAAACAAAAAAAACAAAAATCACCTGGGGAGGAGGATGAGTTGCAAAGACAATTCTTTGCGTTTGTCATTGTCCAGGCCCAGAGCTTACGGTGACTCAGAAACCTGAGCTGGCTCAGGGTCACGTTCCCCCCCACCCCCGGAACCCAGCGTGGGAAAAGAGATTACAAGCGCCAGAAGATTGCACGCTGTCAGAAGGCATTCGGTGAGCGTCTTTGACAGCTAAGAATGCTATGTAAATGTTCTCAGATGTAAGCGAGTACGCCCTGCACTTTCTTGCCAGGTGAAGCGGGATTGGATTATGTAATTCCTTTCGCATGGCAAGCTGCCACACTGCATGAAAAGAAGTAGCTTTAAACTAGCTCCCTGATGCAATTATGCCTTAATGTGCTACGCATTTTACCCGCAAGGAGGAGACTAACACGGCGCTAATGAGTGCTAACATGATCATTAAGAAGAAGTGATGCAAATGTATCAGGAGTTTCCTCCCGGTTAACTGTGATGCAGTCGTCAAATGCAATGCTGGAAACAGGGTTTGACTTCACTTCAAAATGTAAACAACCAATGACAGATGCTATTTTAAAGATGCTATCTTTAAAATAGTTTTTCTACCACTAGCAAATCTAGTTACCACACAAACACTGACGATGTTTGGATTTCTAATGCAGGATTTCACAGAGGGCGTTTTAAACGATCCCACTTTAGAAGAAAACTGCAAACTCCGCTTAGTTTATAGCTTGGTCGATGACATCACAAGTTGCACAAGAACAGAGCTTGATCAGCTGGCAATGGTGAAGGTTGTGACAGATAAGTGGCTCTTTGCAGATTTTGACAGAAATCTGGGTTGCATTAGCGTCGTCGCCGATTGAGGAGTTAGTGTCTGCGTCGGAGTTAGAGTCGGGTGACTCCCAAGCCGCAATGAATACTGCTGCTGAAGCAAACTGTGACAAGTACCGTTGCAGTT
The DNA here is from genome assembly GCA_903067055.1 of Poeciliopsis paucimaculata. NCBI lineage: Eukaryota > Metazoa > Chordata > Actinopteri > Cyprinodontiformes > Poeciliidae > Poeciliopsis > Poeciliopsis paucimaculata. Next base: position 28,251 of record CAEGAD010031448.1, on the reverse strand, counting down.
TCCTATTTGGAGCTTTCCCTGTGATTGGTATTCCTGTGCATCTGAAATTCATAAATGCATTTTTGAATTCCATATTGCCTCATCATCACTCTTATATGATTTGTCAGTGCAAAGGGAATGCATGGATTTGGAAGAACTCATATTACTTTGAGTTTATTGATTGTGGAGTATTAGACTTTTTTGTCTCGTTTCGTTCCAGTGACGTCGACTAGAAAGATGGAAATAGCGTAACGTGTCCTACAGGTACAAACTGCAAAAACACAACATCTTAAAAGTATTTTTGTCTAGTTTCTACTGCAAATATCTCATTGTACTTCAAATAAACTAGCATACAAGTAACTTGTCAGCAAGATATGGAAGGGTTTTTTTTAGTTGTCAAGATAGATAAGTTTGTTTTAAGTAACTAATTATTGAATGGGAACTTAAATGTCTATTTAAAAAAAAAAGTGCCTCCTGTGATGTTTCTGGTCTAACTGCATTCAAAGCAGAAAGAGCACGGACTGTTTTTGTCAGAGTCCTTGTTTAAAAAATTGACTATGGTGAAATCCAGAAATGTAAACTGGTACTTCATTACCCAGCTGGTTTTTATTGCCAGCACACAACTAAAATACATACCAGTGAATAATAACTTTAAAACTGCTTTACAACTATGTAGCAAAACAATTTTTTTTAAACATTGGACCTGTTCATAAACAGGTCAGTTCGAGAAACTATCCCCAAAATCGGATTGAATTTTACAGAAAAGCATCATCAGCATCGAGGCTTATTCCTTTGAACCATAAAGCGACTTATGCTGAAAGCCACTCATGCAACCTCCCAGATGGCCTAAGCGGCTGCTTAGTTTGCTTGTGCCTTGGGCCGGTCCGGCTCTAAACAGACCAATTAAACAAACGCACGCGAGCTCGTTCGTCAATATTAAGGCAGCACGAGAAACAAAAAACAGCGAAGCCATCTAAAAAGCTTTTTAAAGCACCGTTTTGTTCTGGTTTTTTTTTTTTTTCCCTGAATGAGAATGACTCGGTCTGCCATTACCTGCCGTCGTCTCCGCTCCTCGTCTGTCGCAGAACTTTCTGTTAATTCGGTCTCGCTTCGGCTCTCCGTGGATTCCCGCAACTCTCACGCCCTCATTCCGCACCAGTTGCTTCGCTTTCATCCGCGGTTTTTTTTTCTTTCTTTTTCTTTTTTCTTTTTGTACTGGGGGGGGGGAACAAAACAAAAAAAACCCTAAAGTCAGCACGAGGAGTTAATGTCTGCAGGTGTCGCGGTGCAGGGTTACTGCTTCCAGGCTGCTCTCCTGTGGTCCAGCCCCCTCCCTCTCGCTCTCTCTCTCTCCGTCGGTCACCGGCTGCAGCACGAGGACAGCCGAGAGAGACACGACGAGTCCCACGGCCCCGTCACATGACGTCCATTATTCATTTGCTCGCTACGTCTGGTGTTAAATAAAGCAATTTTCTGGACTTTATTAACATTTTTAGGCAGTAAATAGTCAAATGTTATGTTTAGGTTAGTAGGCATGACTACTGTACTTCTAGGACTTTCAGTTACACACAATTTAAATTGTTCAGTTTGGTTAAAAAAAAAAAAAAAGTCCGGCAGAAGCGGAATCCATCAACTCGCTGACTTCCTGAATTGTCACGGTTTCTCTGATGGATGGATAAAATAATCTTACTTTTTTTCTTTGCTTATTTTTATTCTGCCAAAAAATTTGCACATAATTTCATATTTATATCTGTCTGCTTACTCAACTCTCTGCTAATTAAATCAGATAATTACTTTTTAAACAGTTTTTTTTTTTTTTACACTTTCTCACTCTAGTCATTTTTGTCAGGTTCAGTTCTACTCACTTTAAGAAATATTCGTGTTACTACATTAAACACAACTTTTTGTTTCCATTGTAAATTTCAACCAATTAGAGACTGTTATGACGTCACTCTTACTATTATTATTGCCTCTGTTTGTGCATATACATGGTGTCCAAGTAAATTTGTTTCCTTTTGTAATTGGATTGTTCCATCATAAGCCCATAATTAAAAATAACAAAAACAAGGTCAAATTCTTTTTCTAAAATTAAAGCATGAATGATCAATTTGACTTGCACTATCAGAGCAGATAAGCTGAAATTACAATTTGGTTTAATTTTACTTGTTAATTAAAATAATGTCCAGCTTAAAATCACCATCAAAGAGTGCAGATATCAGCCCAAGATATCACTGAAATTGACATTATTTTAAAGCTTAATTTCACCACGTGGGTAAAAAAAAAAAAAATGAATACCTATTTTTAGGCAACAAATGCAAGCCAAGAGGATGAGATACCTCTTTGAAGCAACAATCATAGTATGCAATAGTCAAAGAATTTGATGTATGTCAAAAATGTATGCAAATGTTGATGTTTTTCTGCAAATATGTAAGACTGTCCTCACTTTGCAATTGTGTTTGCTGCCTCATAACAAAGAGATCAATTATAATCTTTTAAAAGCACACCGCAAACTATGGCTGTCACTGTACGATCCAAATAAAATTCTCAAGTACTTAACTGAATGTTGTTTCGGCTTATCTGAAACCACTTAAGCTCATATCAAGAAGACTAAAGGCCATCACTGAATTAGAAGATGCTGCAGCAAACAAAAAAAATAAATAAATAAAACAGGTTTAGGGGCATACACACGCAGACATTTTACTTCTGACTGACTTTGTTGTGGCAAGAAAAAAAAAAAAAAAAGAAGACTTGTTCAAAAATCCTTCAAGCGTTTGTCTCGTAAAGTCAGACTTATGAGTCAGGGTGAGGCAGCAGCAGATTCTTCACATCCGAAGAAGCTTTTAATTCAGCAGACGCGTTGAAAGAACACATCGGAACCGGTTTGGTCAGTGTGAACAAGCAAACACGAACAATGGCGCCATAATGTGGTAATACTCCCTGTCGCACTCCTGTGGCCTTTCTGCATAACAAAAGGCTGCACTTGAAAAACTGAAAAACTTTATCAGCATGTATTTCGGACAAGAGACGAGTGACATCACCTACTGTGAAAACCTGAAAGTAAGATTACTGAATAGACGTATGCACCAGTCCAGTACATAAAGCTTTTCTCAATCCGATTCATTTTTGCGTCCTAATGGTTAGAGATTTTTCAAACCCTTGGAAGAGCTTGTGTTACGCCACACCAGCCTTTGGTGATGTCATCTGGCCAAAAGGCATGTTTGACCCAAAAACAACACTTCTAACAACAAAAAAGCAGGATGGAAACACGGCGGCGGCAGCATCGTTGTGTAGGGGTTTGCTTGTTTTCGTTTTTCAAACAGGACCAGGGAGAGGAGGTTTGCAAAGGTCGACTGAAGGTCTTTGCAACGCAGTGTCCCTTCATCGTATCTGCAACGTCTGTGACCAGTCACAAATGAAGTGAATTTCAGACATGCTGGTGCAGTGTTCAGGTGCTGCTACTACTAGCAAGGGTTGAAACTAAACTAAAGCAGAATATTTCTGACAAAATTTTCCACATTTTGTCACCTTCTAACTACAAAATTCAACACGTTTTGTTTGGAATAAAAACTAAACTTAAACATTTGAAAAATGTGTTTTGCAATTGTATTCTATCCCGTCCGAATCATTACTCTGATGAATGTCTTTGCAGTTCTTTTACTGTGTGACTCGACCAGCTTTTCATGTCTCGGGACAAAACATTTCCCCAAATTTTCTTTGCAAATTAGCTACATTTCAGTTAGATTAAGTGGAGAAGAGCTGCTTCAATCGAGTTTTAAGTCTTTCCTTCAAAATCACAATTTTGAAGGAAGCGGGAGTACCTGGAGAGAATCTGCCAACACACAGGGAAACCATGTTAACAATTGCAGTAATGTCCACAGAGAAAATAGTGCCTCTTCTTACCCCAGTATTTAGTCTGTATTTTTATATTTTGTATTATAATAAAATGTTCCGGGTTGTTTTTTTTACCTGTTAATAAGTCATAAACAGTTAGTACCGTCTAATACTGCTAAATGGTTAAGTTTCCTCTCCGTGTTTGACTGTTGACATGAGGTGTTACTGTGCTTGGTTTTCATCAACTGTAGTGCTGCCCTGTACTGTTTACCCAAACATCTATTCTTTGCTCCTGTTTGTTCACAAGGACATTGTTTGAGATGTGTTGTTACTTCACTCTGATCAAATTCCCAAGTATGTCCTTTGTTGCCGTATTCTTTTACGAAGGAAGAGACCTCCTGTTAGTTTAAGGAATTATTTATTTTGTGTTTTCTGGCTATTTTATGATGTCGACGTTGCTTTATATAGTCTACAATGTGTTTTTTGGCTCTGTTGCTTGAAAGTGACAGTTTTACTGGAGGAAAGGTGTCATGAATCACTCCCCACTGCATTTTCATCCACCCACCAACCAAGTCTGAATGTTTTTGTTTTTCTTAATCTGTAAAAAGATTTGTTACAACACACAGATAGACACACAGATATTAAAAATAGATTTCCCAGAGACCTCAGAAAATTACAGTTTCTTTCTTCCAGATCATTTAAGTTTGTTTTTTTTTAAAAAAACATGTTAAAATTTTTATGTCATAAGTTAAGAAAAAAAATACTTTTTTCTCTTATATCTATGATTTAAAACCACTAAGGAATACTTTCAATTAGTTTTCTCCAAACACGTGAAGCCTAAATTCAATGATAAATTTCAGATAAATTCAATTTCAATGTCAAGGTAACATTTCATTTTTACCTTGACATTGGCGCCATCTGTCGGTAGAAGTGTAAAAACAACGGCATAAATTAGGTGCATTTTTGCAAAAATCTTCAGATAAAATAACTTTTATTTTTCGGAAAATGAAAAATAACTTTTGTTTCATAAAATGTCTAACTTCAGTACTTTGCTCAGTAGCTTGAATATTTCTTGTCTCACATTTGCCAAAGGAATTTAATAAAACACTGCAAGATGCACCACAAATTACAAATAATTGAAATTGTGGCATAATCTATATTCATGTATTTTTGGTCAAAACTATAGATGCACACTAGTTCTTAGCAAAAAGGTGCCCCATTTTTTTTTAACCCTGCTTAAAATGAGGTCTAAACTAAGGCCATGTACAGATTTGAGATTATTTTGGTGAGTATTTGATTTTACTATGTAATGTTTAATCTTTACAACATCCAACTTGCCTGTAAACACTCTGGCGTGTCATTTATAAAGCGCTGGGAAAAAAAGAAATAGCTTTAAAATACAGTGTACGACTCGACTTGAATGCATCATCCTACTAAACCGCGGCTGAATGCACCTGTTGGACGGCTGAAAACACCGGAAGTCCACGGAGAACCAAATAAGGGAGAGCGCCCAGAATCAAAGCGCGCATGCGCACATCTATCAAAACACCGAAGCTTGCAGCGATGATTTTATGACGATTTTCTCATTTTGGCGTCATGTTGTATTTTTGTCGATTTAGCCACTCGGACGCTGGTAACGTTTAAGTATCACGTCCGAACAACTGAACATGTTTTATTCCCTTATAAGTAAGTATGACGAACAGAAAGCTGAAGTGACAATATGCTATAGCATGCTAACAAATAGCTTACTGACATTTTGGTTTGTGGGCAATTTGGATGAATAAAAAAATAAATGCTGCTCGAGTTTAATTGTATTTTGGCACTCCGAGAGTTCAGTGAAGATAGCTCCGAGATATAGCGTCGTATCTCATCATTCCCACTGGTCCGCTTTAGCTGTGTGAAAGGTAAAGAGGATGGATAACGTCACCGTGGCAACTGTAGAGGGGACCGCTGTCTGTCCCCTGGTCGCTGAGGACATGGAGGGGATCTGCGTGATGCCTGACCTGAGCTCCATAAAGACCGAGCAGTCCGCGGGTCCGACCCCCAACGAGCCCAGCCCTCAAAATGTGGCCATGGGCATCAAGTTCATCCTCCCCAACCGCTTTGACATGAATGTCTGCTCCAGATTTGTGAAGTCTCTCAACGAGGAGGACAGCAAGAACATTCAGGACCAGGTGAACTCTGACCTGGAGGTCGCTTCCGTCCTGTTTAAAGGTATGAAGTTTGTTTCTTTAATGCACAAGAAGTCACTCTGCGTGTTACACTCAAAGATCTAACTTTCTTCCTTTCAGCTGAGTGCAACATCCAAACCTCGCCGTCACCAGGGATACAAGTACGTCACGTTTACACGCCGTCCACCACCAAACATTTCTCCCCCATCAAGCAGTCTACCACACTGACCAACAAACACCGTGGCAACGAGGTTTCCTCCACACCTCTTTTGGTCCACTGTAAGTCCTGGGTTTTTTTGTTTGTTTGTTTTTTTTTTATTTGTATTATTTAATTGGAAGAGTAACCAATTAAGTTTTCCTCTTATTTTCCAGCTTTATCCATTCATCAGCTGGCAGCCCAGGGAGAAATGGTGTTTTTGGCCAGTAGAATTGAACAAGGTGGGCAGTTCATCTTTGTTTTTAGAGCACATGGTTTTGTCTTTCAGTCAAAGCAATTTCTTGTCATTGTGTGTTCCTCAGGGCCCTGTTCTCTGTACCCTCTCCTTCTGCACTCTTGGCTAATATCACTTCTAATCCTTTTACAGTGTGAACAAAACAACTTAAGACGTAAACACTGCAGTGACTTCTAATTTTGACCTAATAATCATGAACTATAGAAAAAGTGTACCCACAGCTCCATGTTCTTGTCCATCAGCCTCCAACAGATTTTGATCTCGGGTGTATTTCTTTGCACAGAGACCGTAATCAATCTCCAAGACGACGAAGGTTTCACCCCTCTGATGTGGGCTGCGGCGCACGGACAAATCGCCGTCGTCGAGTTTCTGCTGCAGAACGTACGGCGGAAAAATGGAGCACGTAATGGTTATTGAATCAACTCTGAAAACTCTTTCTCTCTTTCTCTCGCTTGGCTGCAGGGGGCCGACCCAAACCTGCTGGCCAAAGGAAGGGAAAGTGCGCTGTCTCTCGCTTGCAGTAAGGGATACACAGACATAGTGAAGATGCTCATTGACTGTGGAGTGGACGTCAATGAGTACGACTGGGTATGAGCTTGATTCATGTCCACTGCATCCCGTTGTGGTTGATGTATTAACATAGATCTGGTTGTGGAAGGTTAATGTTACAGAGTAACGATGTTTAACTCCCTTGGTTGGCCTCTGGGCGTCGCTGTTTAAACATTAACTTACCTTCCTCAGAATGGAGGTGCCCCTCTGCTGTATGCTGTCCATGGCAACCATGTGCGCTGTGTTGAGATTCTGTTAGGTAAGAAAAATTCATCTGTAGGTAGTACCTGGAAGAGGATAAATACCCGTCTGTTTTGTTTAATCCGACACGAACGTGAAATGTGACTTGTGTCTTCTAGATAGCGGCGCTGATCCTACCGTAGAGTCGGATTCGGGATTCAACGCTATGGATATGGCCGTGGCTATGGGTCATCGAAACGGTGTGTGAGGAACAAACACGTCTGCACGCTAAGTTTAGCTCTAAATACAGCGCTGGTCAGACGTTTACATGCTCATCAAAGATGTGAATAATTATCCAGGAAATGGCTTCAGTCATTTTTAGAAACAATAACCGGGTGCATAACTTGGAATTTAGTATAGATGTTTAGTTGTTTTTTTTTTTTCTTTGAGACTAAAGTTGAGACCAGTTATTTACGCCCCAACGTTTAAAAAAAACAAAACCATTTTTATCCTGTTGTCTGAATATAAATCAAACATTTTCTGAACTGATATCTTGAGATGTTGCATCAGTATTTCCTCATATCATTTTTCCTTCATGATGAAACAGCATCCTTATGATGCTGATGGAGCATCAGCCACAAAAACTTCCCCACAACATGATGCTGCCAACCCCATACTTCCCAGTTGAGATAGTGTTGTCAACAATGCTTACAATTGTTACATTTTCTTCCAAATGTAGCGATTGACAGTAGAGCCAAGGACTTAAGTTTTGGTTTCTTCAAACCACAGAAATTATCTAAAACTGAAGGTCTGCCACATTTGCAATCTGACTTTTAATCATGCTTTTGGAGTGAAGTCTTTATCACAGCGTGGCCTCTCAGCTCTTGAAAAGACTGACATTAAGTCCTGCGGCTGATTGGTACATTTCTGCACCAAAACCACATTCATCAGAACTCCTTCCCAAGCATATAACCATTGAAGATGCATATGTATCATCTGGCTGTTATGCAAACCTTCAGCATGTTGCTACCACAAATGTGATTTTACAGTTAGCAAAGTGTTACTGTTCCTGAGGGGTTTGTTTCTTTGGTCGTGGCGCCATCTACTGGTTCTACACTTGTAACAAATCCGTGTTTGTGTGTTTAGTTCAACAGGTGATGGAGGCCCACCTACTGAAGCTACTGATGGGAATCAGAGAGTGAACTCCTGGAGGACAGACTCCTTGTGGGACATTGCTTGGTGCTGGACAATCATGTAGCATGCCCTGGATTACAGCCTGTGGGAATATTTTGATCTCTTAAAAACAATATTTAATTTGTGTCGTAAAATCGTATTTATTTAATCTTGTGCACACGACAGCTTGTTTTCACTTCTGACCCTTTTGGAAGCAGTCATGCTCTGCACTTTAACGTAAACCTCTGGAGTTGTAAACGTAATCGGAGCGCACCGAAGGATGTGGAAGCGCGTTGGAAACGAGTCACAGACAACATGCAAGTGATGCTATTGGTTTTGTCACATCCTAGAATATTATTACACCTTTTCCACCTGTTAACCTCCTGCTGACCTTAAAGAGGTAGAGTGGACCCCATTGTGATTTTACGATTTATTTTTTTTTTTTGTGTGTGTGTGTGTGATTTTGGGAATTGACGACACCCCGTTGTCCGACCGTAACATCTGCCTCGCTTTTCCTGAACGTCGACCTCGGACTGTGGGAGGGTTAAATAACTGTAACCAAACTGAAATGGTTTCCAAAGTTGGGGAGAAAAAACTAAGTTTTTCATCATCACGTCTGGTCTTCACAGCAAGCACATTTCAGAGGCACATTGAATCGTGACAACATGAAGCTGGCAACATGTCGGTGAAATTACCAAATCTTTTTGTGTTTTTTTTTTTTTTTGGTCTTATTTTATTTATTTGAATGTCTTGCGACCATTCTAGGGTCAGTTGTGTGTTTATGTTCAGCCGCGCTTAGATGTTTTGTGAATTTAAAAAAGACCGTACACTGCAAATCGACAGCCTGAAGTGGTATTGTGGTGCTTCTTTTGCAGTTTTGTATCAAATGGCTTGTGCATTAAAACAGTCGTAATTTATTTGTTGGTTGTCTTTCTGTTTTAGAAAAAGAAAGTTACATTTTTACCACAAAAAAATAGAAGCTGTTTTAAACTACAAAATGATAGCTTGAATGGCATGTGAGAAATAAAAAAAAAAAACAATCTCATTTTCTTTTAGGCCACCATGTGAAATTTAAATTATATAAAATACCATTAGTTGTGGCAATTTACTTTTTTTTTTCTTCCACCAAATTGGTTGTTGGGGGAAATACAGAGGTGCCCTATAATTAGCACTTTTAGATGTGCTAATTTGCTGTTAAAAGCAAAGTGCTTTTAACAGCACTTTGCTGTTAAAAGTGCTCCATACTGAATAAACACAACATTGAGTCACAGAGCAAACCAATAAATTAGTTTGAATTGAGTTCAGCAAAAGACAAAAAAATCTGTTCATAATTAAAAGCTAAATCATTAAATGACTTTTGAAGAAATGATTATTCAAAAGTTCATTACACTTGTTAGCACGGAAAGAAGTGCAAGACGTTACCACTGCTGGTCATCCAGGTAACCACATCAGCTTCAGACCAATGGTCTTCGCTTTGTCAAGATTGAAGGCTTCCATTTTAATCAAGAGCAACAAATAGCTGGATACCAGGATTCCTGCAGGTTTCATCAATTCAAATTCAAGACCTTTTAAAACTAATGAGAATACATCACAAGACATTGTGACACACATGTACAAAAAAAAAATCACATTGGTTAGCAACAGATGTGAGCTACTGGGCAAGACAAATATTATCCAGCCAACTGGCAATAAACCTGCTTCTACGTTTGATGGCCGTCAAACGAGCAAGAATATATTAGCGGCCAGTCATCAGTAAACAAACATAATAAAAAATTCAATTAGGTGTATGGCCGCAACCGCTTTGAGTCACAGCGAACATGTCTGCATGTGACTCAAAGTGCAAGAAAACTACACATAATGAGATTAAACAGTCCTGCCACAACAAAATTCAAGACCCGCTATTAACTTGTCAGTAGATGCGCAAACAAATTTTGCTGGACAATAAATTGTCCCAGAAGTTATTGTGATAAATAGTATTGTTGTTTTGAGACCACTTTCAAGTAACCCAATGGTAATGGCATAATAAAGCAAGACCCAATTCTTAAAAATCAATTGACTTTAAATTCTAAAGAACCTTTAACCCTGGGACTGGAAGACAAAACAACAGAAACAAATACAATGAATTATGAAGTCGCTGAAGTTGAGACTGAAGACATTTTTGGTAGAACCAATTTCTGGTAGAGAGAAAGAAAAGAGAAAAACTAAAAATCATGTAAATGGAAGTTATTGAGCTTGTTTTATCATTTGCTTACTGCAACAGGCCAACTTGTTTCTCATTGAATTCAAGAAATTGTAAGGCCTTAATTTTTAATATGTGAATTTAAGACTGTGGCTCTGCATACACTTTAATGCTAATCCTTTAAGTTAGCATTAAACATTACAATGAAAAGTACAAGAGAAACATGTGGGGAAAAGTCAGATATTTGGTGAAAAGTGCCAAACATGTCTGACAAAAACATGTTTTGAAGCATTTTATCATTCCCACTTAAACAAAAAAAACCGACACATTGTTCTGTTTAGTGACAGTAGCAAAGGTTTATTCCAGATATGGTGATTTTAGGGAGGCCACAGTTCAGTAGCAGAGGAAACAGATGTACAGCCGGGGGGCATCGGACACACAATCTCTTACTGTAACTGGACATTAAGACCACATGAGCACGACAAGCATGTGGAGTGCCTGGTGGCAAAAAGGTGGACTGAGAAATAAACACACCTGGACACTGAAATAGTGTGACCCCAGTTTCCATACGGAATAGTACTCTACAAAACGACTCAAAAGAAATGATTGAAGAGTGCGGCGGTAATTAACTGAAGTGTTGCGCTTTTTACAGACGGCTCAAAGCCGACACGATGTCTCAACTTGCTCAGGTGTTTCGACTGTCAACTCTCCACTTCTTTAATGCGAAACATCTCCTGCCCCTCCTGCCCCCCACGTGGTCCGGTTGAGTTCTGCCATCTCCCCACTAGTTGGCTTCGTCCTTAGACGCTTCGTCGAAATTCTCCACCAGATCTGAAACGACACAAACGCAAGAAGTCTGAACTGACTGAGCGGGAGAGAACGTCTCATCCAAGCCTTCAAAACGCTCCCAGGAAGATTAGTTTATCTGAAACCTGACTCCTGACTCGCACACAGACTTGCAACGCGCTCAAAATTTAATGCCTTATGAAGGCATTCGCACCCTTTTGCCTTTCTTTCGTCACAATAAAAACCTCAAACTTCAAAGTATTTTAGAGGAGGCCGGCACAAAGTGGCGCACAAATTTGTCAAGAAGAAAAAATGATGCCAGGGTTTTTTTGTTTTTTTTTTAAAAGGTGAAAGAATCACTTTAAATTACAACAACATAAAGGCCATGCTATGAAAATAAGTTTATCGACAAAAAAAAAAAAAATGTCACAGTACAAATTATGGCAAAGCACTTCAAGAAGTTGGCTTCTCCCTCCTCTGTGAGAACCACCATGTCCAAGTCTCAGAGGGTCAAAGGTTAAAATGGAAACAATTTTTAAAAACGTCTGGGCAAACAGCAGGAGAACAAAAGGAAACCCAACTCTATCAACAACGTGGTGGCGAGGGTAGTTAACCCCTGTGCCACCACGCGCTTCGACAGCGGGGCGACTGCGTAATTGTTTGTAGCGTTAGCGAGGACCTGAAAAGTCCTGGGAAAAGCCGGGATTGAGCTAATGACAACCTCATGTGTTTGGGTCCAACTTTCTCGGCAAAGAAAAGCAAATAAAGCCGAGCGCGGCACCATCGTCAAAAGACAGCAATGCATCCTGGGAAGGTAAAACCTGCGGCATTTTATTTATTTAAGCCGCCGGAGGAACATCTTGATGCAGTGAACCAACTGTGGGAAGATTTCCCCAGATGTCCAATCCCTCACCTGGAACGTCGTCGTCCTCTTCTTCTACTGCTGCAATCGGTGCTTTTCCATCGACAGCTGAAAGCAGAGGAAGCAATCATAGTTACCACGTCGGCAACGAGACCGGAAAAGCGCGGCAAAGCTATGGAATCTGTGACGACGGCGTGGGGTTGCGGACCCTGTTTGGGGAGAGCCTCAGCGAGTCTCCGCAGGCTCGTCAGGCTGTCGGCTCCCAGCTGGTTGAGGATGCCAGGCAGCATCTCGGTCAGCTGCTTGGTCTCGGCGTGGCCGGTGATGGTGAAGGTGTTGGCGGCGAGGGAGGCCTGCACTTTGGGGTTGTTGAAGTGGATCACTGTGCCCTGGTTCGTGAACATGTTCACCTGGAACGAGACGCCGATGCGTTACCGAAGGAGACGGGAGTGGGCTGGGGTGGCGGGCTTCGCCGCGTGGCGCCTACCTCTTCGATGCCAGAGATGTTGTTGACGCCGAGCTTCTTTAGGGAGAACTGGAGCTTCTTGTCGTCGGCGGTCGCCGTTCTGTGTACAACCTTCTTCTTTCTGCGGGCGCTTCCCTGTGGGAGAGACACAGGGAGGACGCATCTCTGTTGAGATCTTGGGGGTAGTATTTGCACCATTGCGCATGTAAGCAACCACGACAACACCTAATGAGTCATTTACTTCACACTGGAGAAATATTGGCCCTATCTATCTTGCAGAATCCCCCCCAAGTAGGAATGGCCTGTTCAAGTAGCATGCATCTCAAATCAAGAGTTAAGCTCAGACTTTAACTAGACAACTCATAAACCTTTGTCCTTTTGGGCCATTTTAATTGTTCAAGATCATTAGACCCAAATAAGCTTCTAACTGAGGTCAATTTCAAGAATTACCGCAACGAGCAGCTTTCCACGTCATTTTGGAAGGTTCATCACTGCTCCACTTTTTCCCCATTTGTGGTAAATAGTTCTCACCGTAGTTCGCTGGTGAGAGCTTAGTGACCGTTTTCAGACTTTGCTTCGTTAGGTCAGGGTCTTGATCGGTGTTTTGACATCTTTTGGCCTACTTCATGTTGTCGGACAGGTTCTGTTCAAGTGACTTCATGATTCTACATTTCTGACCAGGCAAGTCACAGAGTACAGAAACACTGCATATAACGGCAAGACTTTACCTTTCCACCGATGCGGACTTGCGCCTGTAGTTTAGCGAGTTTTTCTTGATTCATAATTGCTTCTTTCATCTGCAAATGAACAGATCGACATATTATAACACAGTGGTAGCGCTGCAGTTATTTACAGACAAATCTAAGATATAAGAACATGGGACAACATGATGCAGAAATCTCAAGCGCACAAAGACACACCATGCACATAAAGACATCGCACTGTCAACTCAAACACTAAATTAGATTAGAAACAGTGAGTGAAGGTTTTAATCTTGAAATTAACTCGCGTAAACGACATTCTTGACATTTGCCAACAGGAAATAAGAACGCAAGTGTAGCAGAGAGGAAATGATTCTCTCAGACGCCACACAAGTTAGAAAACAAATCCAACTTTATATTCATAACTTATTTCTATAAATTTGTATTAATTATGTGGTTTCTGGAAAAAAGAGTAAAGAGAAACTCAAATACTTTATCATAACAGCAAAATTTACATTTTGCAAATTTAGTGTTGCAGATCAACAAAACTAGGAAATGTTGACATTTCACATATTTACAAGAAAAAACTTGGTTATTTTCCAATGTCTAAAATGAAAAAATCTGTCTTTATGAGCTCTTTACGATTCTTACTTTTGAGTGAGACTTTTTTTCTTACATATTTCTGACTTAACATCGGCAATCATCCTAGTTTAAAAAATGTAAATGCATGCCTTTAATCTTGGAGAAGATTAAAGGCAAATTTTATAATAGAGAACATCCAAATTCTTTCCTTGTAAATGCGTGCAATTAATCTCAAAATGTCATCGTTTTTTTTTTTTTTGTAGAAAATAATAAGTATCTGTTTAGTAGCAACTTGGTACCACATATGGAAACATTTCCTTAAGATGATAAAGCTAACTTCAAAACAGGAAAAACAAATCAACAAACAGGATTGGAAATTAGGGAAGAAACGCAAATCTCAAGAAACATAAATTTTTAAAGATATATAGAAATAGGTATATTAATAGGGCACTAAAACTTGTTGAAAGTTTTAGTGCCCTTTTATCTTTTATACAAAAGATAAAAGGTTCAAACAATGTTCAGGCAGGGGAAAAAAAAAAAAAAAAAAAAAAACTTTCCATGACTGATCCCAGACATTTATCTGGAACAAAGTAGATTCTGACCATTGAAATCAAATGCAACTTATTTCTACACTACTTCCCTCACAAGTAATTTAAGAAACAACATGGGAAAAATAAGCAAACCCAACCTAAATTTACTTACACACTTTATGCGAGCTTAAGTAAACAGATATATAGATCAGGCTATTCAGGTTTGACCTGCCAAATCCCATGAAAAATGAAATTATTCTAACTGTAATTTATTTAAATTAATTCACTTATTTCTACACATTGTGTCATCAGTGCAAAACTGAGCTTCTTTTTTTTTTCTTGCAAAAGTGCGATCTGATTGGATTTAAAAAAAACAAAAAGGTAAAAATAAAGGAACAATATCACGCCTATAAACACGCATGCGCAGGGAGCAGCATTGTCAATGTGGGTGTGGTAATAGTGCAAATGCTCAAGAGAAAGCGTTAAAACTAACCGTCGGTGAGCACTGTGACAAAAAAGACAAAATTAGCCAATCCGCAGGGCGAGCTACGAAACTAAAGCTATTCTCCTAATTTCTGGGAGGTGCTGTGAACGAGCGAAGCCAAGCAAATAACAAGGAAATATTATTAGTCGAACTAAATAAGCCGGCAACACGTTATCCTAAATGTCAAGAGAACGTTTAGTTAGCCTGCATTCAGCCGAAATGGGTTTTTTTAATAGCTTTTATGCGAGGAAGCTGGAGGCTAACTTTGCCTAGCATAGCTGCTAGCAGCACGGCCTGTCACACCGCCACACAGATCCGTGGGTAAGATTAGCTTCACACCGCGGCGGATGTCAGCCGTCCGGTCGGGAAAGGCTTTCGTTTACCTCTGGCCGTCTGATCAGGGGGCAACAGTGCGGAGAAGAAAGTATTTAAAGCTCCTCACTGACCTGTAAACTAACAGCAGACACATGCGGGGAGCAAGATGGAAGGGAGAGAGGAGGGAGGACGTGACGTCAGACAAAGAAGAGAAGCGAAATTGGGTTTTTTTCTTCCCTGGGTTTAGTTCTGCAGGTTGCAGGCGACACTCGCTCCGTATGAAAGTGTCTGTAAAACTTTCCTTAAGTCCCTTAAATTAAATTTAATTCAGTTAGCAGGTGTGTAAAAACAGTTGTCGTAAGTACACATAGCAACAGTTACAGTTTGACATCTGCTGGCCAATGAGATCGCTCATTCTTGCATTAACATAAATGGTGTAAGTGTGCACATATTGGCAGCATGTTTGATTAGTGCTATGAGTTATTAGTTATGACCCAACAAATAACAGAAACAGATTTCACAAAGACACCACTTGCCAAGACAGCTGCAGAATTTTCAATATATAGTTAAATAAGATTAAATACAATACTAAAGAAAACTACACAGGTGCTTATAAAACGATTTCCTCTCACTGTTTACAAAGTGAATCAGTTTTCCAAAGTGTTTATAAATGGATGGACAACACACAAATACTGTTATTGCACACATTGATAGAGTTCAATCTTCTAAGTTTCTGGGTGCTTGTGGACATGCATACTATCATAGGGCCTCAAATAAAACTCAAAAATAACTGAAACTTCAAAAAAAATTCCAGAAGACAAAAAACA
Source organism: Poeciliopsis paucimaculata (assembly GCA_903067055.1). NCBI lineage: Eukaryota > Metazoa > Chordata > Actinopteri > Cyprinodontiformes > Poeciliidae > Poeciliopsis > Poeciliopsis paucimaculata. The sequence goes on along the minus strand of CAEGAD010031448.1, from coordinate 12,184 downwards.
GTCAAATAATGAACTCAGCCTGTCCTGCCACAGACGATTAAACTGTGTTGATGTTTAGAAAATATTGCACCTAAATTATTTTTACATCCACAGTTCCTTGCATTTGACTATTGGCTGCACCGGAGGTGAAGCGATTAATATTGATTAGTCCAGCAGCAGCTGCCGATTCCAAAACATCAGTCTTCATTTTTCACATTTGTCTCAAGAAGGGCAGGATGCAACGCTTAAAAAGAAAAAGGACTATTCCATAGTTTTGTTAGCAAGGTCTTCGATTTCTCCAAATTTTGCCCAATTTCAAGCACTCTCACAGCTAAATTCTGCTTTCATTTCATCCACAATTTCAAAAAGAAATGTTGCACCAGGTGGTGGATAAATGGAAATATCAACCTTAATGCTAAAATACTCTAGCTCGGGGGCGCTCAGTACGTTGCCACGCAACGGGTGTGCTTAAACGACAAAGAGAGAGAGACAGAGAGTAAAAAGGTGCGAGTGGTTTTGAGTTGATCACCTGTTCGGGTTGTTTCGCCTTTGTTTACCTTCGCTGTGGTCCATCACAGCCGCTGTAGTTTCTGAACGTTCAATAAACGACAAAACTTGGACTAGTTACCTCGTTCTTTGCAGTAAAGTCACAACAAACATCAAATAGGACAAATATATTTGATTAAGTTTTAACAAACAAATGGCTTCTACCGCGATAATTATGTGAAATGAAATTAATTATATCTCAAATTCAGAAGACTTGCCTTTACTTTAACAGTACCAGTTGGTTCCTCTTATCAGCTTGTAGTTTCTCATATTGACGTCATCAAACAACACATTGACACCTGCTGAGAAACCAGTAACCTGCTCCCAGTGCCAGAGTGCGTAAGGTTTTCTGTCACTTTATTATTTCTGCTGTGACCGATTCGCATATAAAATAAGTCAATAGAATTGAATTACAGATAAATAATGTTTCTGTTGGTAAATAGTTTTCTTATACTGAGCATTTCGAAAACACTATCAATGTGGTTAACAACATTTACTCACTTCTGTGATTATATTTGACCCATTTCCTCTCTTATCAATCATTATTAAACCAAGATTAGGATTTAAATCAGTAGGTTCAGTGGGTGTAGCGGGTATTATTTTATTATATGTAATATATAACAACGTATCCACGCAATAGTACTATAAACAAAAAGTGAGTTGTGTTCACTGAAATTGTTCCTTAAATCTTAACCCAATCAACTCTGGGTGTTTTAAACCATGAATAATTTTGGCTTCACCTGTTTTGTATGTCACTGGGACCAAAACATCCCCAATGAAATAAACTGTTGTTTGTTTTTGTATAAAGTATCAGTGTAAAACTGAAGTCAATAACAATGTGGCATTATACCCCCCCCAAGAATTTACCAATACATTTTGTAGGTCATCTGCTTTAAACAACTCTTTCAAACTGTCGTCGGAGTGAAAACAAAACAAACAAACAAACAAACAAAAAAAAGTTTTACAAATACACATCTTTAGTTTGAATTGATTCGATTAACTCTGAGAAAGTAAGTGAACTACAGGCTGCAGTTTTACGTTCACAGTTAAGCGACATGCAGTTCATTATGAATCAGACACTAATTTCAGCATCTTCAGTCAAAAGTGAACTCACTCTTGTTTTTTTTTTTTTTTTTTTTTTTTTTTTATTAGAGTATAAAATGGTTATTCAAGCATTTATGTTCAGGTTAAAGTCTATGCATTTCTCACTTGTCCTGCCCCGTTTATTTGGATGAAAAATCGGGATGCAGGGGGGTAAGTTTAAAATAAATAGATGGTTCAATAAAATAGCAACAACAGAAAAAAGTTGCTCTATTTGAGAGTCTGCTCTACCTGTCGGTCAATTTACATATATTGAGAAGTTTTAACACCGTTCGGATGAACCGATTAAAACCGTCATCAGTTATTGTTCAAAATATCAACGATATTATTAACGTTAGTGGAAATAAAAACCCACTTTCGATTTTTTTTTTTTTTTTGGCGCTGGTAGCATGATGCCCTTAAAAGGGGTATTATGGTCAAAGAGGTGCATGGTAACGTTTTTTTGCCATATGTAAAGAAATATTAGCACAAAATAATAACTCCAGCATTCTGAGTCATTCAAAAATGAATACATTTTTAGTCAGCCGCTGTGTGTGAGCTGGTACTGAAACTGTTGCGTTCCTTGGAGGTTTTCTCTCTCTTTTTTTTGTCCGGGACGATTTCCCCGCTAGATGGCGGTGTAAACAAGGAAACGTCTGAAACGTTTGTGGGGGAGGCGAGGGGAGTGTGGGGACGCAAACAAAGCGGATCCCCTTAAAAAGGGAAGGTACCTCATCAAGTTTGAACATGGATTTTTTTTTTTTTTTTAATGAACCACCGATTTTTTTCATTTTAACAAAAATTATAAGAAAATAATTAAATAACCTCAAAAATAAATAAAAAACAAAATAAATTAAAAAATATAAAAATATGTATTAATAATATATAAATCAATAGACAAAAAACAACTTCCGTTGTTTTTTGTCTATTGACATTAATTCGAAAAGAATTAAAAACAGAATTCTTTTCGAATTTCGATTTATTTATTTACTTGCTTGTCCTGTTCATTTTGTGCTTTAAAAAAATTAATAAAATCTCCAGAAGGTACTATTGTTATTTCGGCCAATAAATGTGATCAAGTGTTTCAAATGAACCTCAGGATGAGCCAACTACCAGCGAGCAGGCCAGAAAGTAATTAAGTTCAATTTGCTTATCTATTTACTTATTACTTAACACGTTAAACATCGAAGAGAGAGCCCAAAAGATTATTATAGAAACAAAAAATTAATCCTAAAACAGGAAAATAAATGATCAATAAGAATTTTGCGTGACATTTATCGAAGATGGCATCTTCCGCAATGTCCTCCGTGCTTTTTGTAAAATTCCGCAACACGCGTGCAGCCGGCTCTGGGCCCCGGTTGCACTTACATGTGTGTGTGTGTGTGTGTGGGGTGGGGGGGTTGCCTACTCTGCGTGACCCGTGACAGATTCGAGTTAACAGCTGACTCCTTCCTACTACAAATGGCTCGCAGGATAATCTGAAGACGTGCGGGATCACGCAAACTGGGAGCGCCACTCCCAGGAAGCGGGCAGAAGAGAGAGAAATGGCCAATCCCTGAGCTTCCTGTAGGCCTATAAGGTATTTTTAACCCCTTTATTTCACTATTTAAAAAAAAAAAAGAAGAAGAAGAAAATTCTTATTATTTTGCATGTACATTGAGATTAATGGAGACATGCATATCCTGGTAGCAATTGGCTACATTTCTAACAAATAAACGCATTGGATGAGTTTGGAATGCATAAAAAAAGCACTAGAAAACTTCCTTCCTCAAAAGAAAAGGAAAATCAGAGTTTTCAAATTCCATTTTTATTATATTATTGTTTTTGTTGTTTTTACATGCTTCTCGTTTGCCTCTGTGACGTTTCCTCCCCCATGTGATCAGGGCGGTGGTATAAATTTAAAGAAAAGACCCGCCCCTTGTGAGATCTCGGTCTGCCCGTTCCGCAGGTTCTCTCCCCCCCGACGCACACCATTCGGTCTTACAAATCCAGGGTTCGCGCTTCAGTCTGCGAACTGCCTAACCTCCCGAGAAAGAAAAGAGAGAGAGAGAGGGGGGAAAAGAAACCCCTATGGAAACAGCGCAAAAAACAGCGGACGTTTCTCTCCTGCGCCTCTCCTCTCCCTTTCTTCTTATGAGTTTTTGACGTGGTTTTTTTGGGGGGGTTCAGGGGCACCTCGGAGCGCAAAGACTGAGCCATGACTCTGAGCTCGGAGATGTCGGATGCCTCCCTCCTTTCGGAAGAGACCGACATCGACGTGGTCGGCGAGGGCGAGGATGGGGACGGCCACACGCGCTCCTACGTGGACGAGGTGGCGCAGATGCGGGACGGCATCCTGCTGGCCGGCTCTCCTCCTCCTCCTCCGTGCCTACAGGACGGCTCCACCTCCACCACCTCCTCCTCCAGGGATGCCTTCAAGCCGGCGGGGAAGAACGCCCTGGTGAAGCCCCCTTACTCCTACATCGCCTTAATCACCATGGCCATCCTGCAGAGCCCCAAGAAGAGGCTGACCCTCAGCGAGATCTGCGACTTCATCAGCAACCGCTTCCCGTACTACAGGGAGAAGTTCCCGGCGTGGCAGAACTCCATTCGGCACAACTTGTCTCTGAACGACTGTTTCGTGAAGATCCCGCGCGAGCCCGGGAACCCCGGGAAGGGCAACTACTGGACGCTGGACCCGGAGTCGGCCGACATGTTCGACAACGGGAGCTTTCTGAGGCGGAGGAAGCGCTTCAAGCGGCAGCAGACGCAGGACCTGCTGCGGGAGCCCAACGGCTTCATCCCCGCGGCGGCGGCAGCGGCAGCGGCGGCCGCGTACGGGTACGGACCATACGGCTGCGGCAGCTACGGCATCCAGCTGCAGTCCTACCACACGCACTCAGCGCTGTTCGCCTTCCAGCAGCAGCAGCAGCAGCAGCAGCAGCAGCCCAGACATTCCCACACGCACATCCCGTCGCCGTCGCTGATGCCCACCAGCACGGACCTTGCCCGGAGCAGATTTTACCCGCAGCTCGGGTCCGCTCTGGGCTCCGCGTCCCCGGCGCAGAAAGCGAGCCCCCCGGCGCAGCAGCAGCAGCAACAGCCGCAGCAGCGTTCTCCCTTCTCCATAGAGAGCATCATCGGCGGGTCGCTGAGCCCAGCCAGGACTCCTCCTGTCATCGTCCCGGTTTTACCGACCTCCCTGGGGCTCCCTGGCCAGCCGCAGTCCATCCAGCCGGAGGCCGTTTTAGTCGAAAACTTCCCGAACAGAATTATCGGCGGCACTAGCGCCTGTTAATAAAATTTTTTTTTTTTTAAAAAAAAAAGTCTTAAAACTGCAACAACGAAAAAAAAACAACAAAAAAACAACTTATCAAAAGCAGAAACAAACGCCCCCTCCCCTCTTTGAAGGTAGGATTATTTTTGTACGTTTATTTGCAGCAGAATGACGGACATGCAGGAAAGAAAGAAACACTATTTGTGCCTATATTCATGCTGTTTATGAAACTATATATTTATGGTATGTTTTTTTTTATTATTATTATTATTTCAGTCAGAATCAAAAGGATTTTTTTTGACCTCGAATTTTCCTTGTATTTTATCAAGACGCGATCAGTTTCAGTCACTGTTGTTTTCTTTAGGAGCGTCTCAGGACAGGTTCTAAGTGATCACATGTTTAAATTGTGTCAAACACATCCATGTTTTATATATATATATATATATATATATATATATATATATTATTATTATTATTTTATGAGCAAATCAGAACGAGGTTTAAATGTTTTGATTTGAAGTTCGTATTAATGGAAGAAGAAGAAGAAAAGAAGAAGAAAAGAGCACGCAAGCAGCAAAGTCATTTATAATTCTGTTGCGGTGTGTTTTGATTTGAAGTAATGAAAGCATTGTACTTTTTTTTTTTTTTTTTTTTTTTTGCCAGTTATGGTGTATCTGAGGTGTGATATTTTCTACACAGTTTGTTTATTAAGAAGAATAAATTTCTCTTTTTGTTTTGCAACAGAAAAAAAAATAATAATGACGAGACAATAGCCCTGTTTGGGAAATCATTTGAGCTTTCTGGTGCGTTTGAGTGCAAAGTCAAAGTGTAGGAAGGACCACTTGCAGCGCGGCGACGCGGCCCCTGCGACGAGGAAAGGGGGTCGCGTCTGGCTGGCGTGCAGCGTTTCAGCCTCACAAATGTGGTCTGAAACGCTGCTCGTCTCGGTGCCACCGCCGCACGTTTTGGAACATGCGCAAACGGGCCTTGCGTGTCCATCTGACCTCTCTCACACTCATCCTCGCAATTGCGGTGAGCGGACAGGCGGGTGTCAGCCGGGTGAGGCAGGGCAGGGAGGGGGGTGCGGCTGTGTTCTCCTTGCCGCCGGGTCACCGATTTACGCATCATAGCCACAGTACTTGAGAAAAGAAAACAAACAAAAAAAAAATATATAGTGATAATAATAATAACGATGCAAGATATGCTCCCGTTTGACACACCGATAAGACAATTTATTCGAATTTGACGGTGAATAATCGTCCCGAAAAGAATTGTTTTACAAGAGCAACAGCTAAAAGAGTTTTAAGCAATCTGACCGTTTTTAATATTAATGACGTAACAAGTACAGTAAAATAAAAATAAAAATTCAGTTTCTTTTATGTCATTTTGATACAGAATAATTAGTCAGACATACTCTAGTTGTTTTCTTTTGAAACATTTTATACTATAAAAAATAATAAAACGCTAGCAATTAAGATGATTTGAATTTGAATCAACTATGGTCATTTCTGAGAATGACGTGTAACATAAGCTGAATTCTAAATTAAAAAAAATACTTTTACATATATATGTGTGTGTGTGTATATATATATATATATACATATATATATATGTGTGTGTGTGTGTGTGTGTGTGTGTGTGTATGATTCATGTCATTTTAAGTAAACCTGAATGTTTTGATCGAAAGTTAACTAATAATCCAATTCTCGAATATCTTGTGTGGCATTCAGCAGAAAGAAGTTGCATTGATGTGCTTATATGGGTTGCAAAGTGAAGGAAAAAGTCAGAATTCTGATAAAGATCGTGACTGGGAAAGTTTTGGTGCTGGTAACAAGTTTAGAAAAAAAGAGCTATCGTTGTTACAGTTGATTAAAAACTCAAATTCTTACTCCAACAAAGGAAACGTCTCAACCACAAGTCTAAGGACAACTGGTTGCTTTTACTAAGCTACTGATCTAAATTAAACTCATGTAAACACTCCAGCCTCATTGTTATCTGCTGACCCCCTGAGCCTAGCTGGCTAGCAGTTAAGCTAACAACTGAAACAGTGTCTTGAGTTGGTCCAATTTGTGATAAATAAAAAATAAAATTAAGAAGCCTAATTTAAACGTCATTGGAAGCTAAATTCACGAGAAAACCTTATTGAATGTATTCACATTTCCAAAATTCGTTTTTACAGTGCAGCTTGCCCGTACATTGAGTTTTGCGTTAGGGTTTTCCATAAATTAAGTAAAACTGAAGACAAACCTAAATTCTCAATGTAAAAACAGAACCTCTCTTAACTTTCACTAAGTTGGTTTATTTGCATAAACATTTTGGCCTTACTGTTCTCTGTTTACTGTTACTGTTTAACAACTTCAGTTCACTTAAAAAAACAACAACAAAAAAAAACTTAATATTGAAAACTTAATAATGATTGAAAATTGAACGTACAAACATGAGATTTTTGCAGGAGTTCAATTATTTGAATGCATAATATTTCAGTGATTCTTGAGAAGTGGGACAAAATGGGTTGAAATTTTTCACATTTTTAAAAAAATTATTCCTGAAGCTTATGTATACATGTATGACAAATAATGTTTTGGAAATGTGAAGATGCTAAGGTGCAGGCTCCCAGTTGCAACATTTTTTTTAATTGTTTTTTGAAAGTTACATTTTTATTGCACCTGACCCAGAACTTTGTCATCAGACTCTGACAAAAAATAAATATAGAATTATTTTTAATGACCCTATTAGTGATATTTTTTACTCAGTTTCACAGACAAATGCTTCTCTATAACAAAAGAAATAGTATTTAAAACAAGAAACAACATAAAGTCCATCTGATGGAGTTGACAGTGCATGGCAAGAGTTAACAAAATGCCAAACTACCTCAGTTTATATGAAGTTATTCTGAAGGAGGCCATATTGTAGCTCATCAGGTCCATGAACTCTTTACAGTTTACTAAAATTAAGCATTTAGTTCACAAGATTTCATCAAAGTTTAGTAAATGGTCAGTTGTGGTGTTGACACATCATGGTTGTGATGAACAACTTAGGAATAAAACAGAAGAAAAAACTTAATAATAGCATAAGCTAACTAAAGATACTTAGCCCTCTTAGCAAAGGAAGAGAAAGGAAGAGGTCATGGGGTCCTCAGAAATTCTGATGCCCCCAATAATGCCTGATTTTTTTATTTTTTTTAATTTTTATTTTACATTATTTTTATGTCCGACGGTGTTGACAAAAACTTGTGAAAAATTTCAATGGAATTGGAAAATATATAACAATATTTTTAAATTCAATTTATTGATACTTTCATAATTATTTATTTGAATACTTATACTTAATTGTCATAATGTATCATCTTAGTTTTCCTTTAATTGTTTTTAAACTATTATAATGTATTGAGTTCCGCTCCAGACAAGGGATTTTACAGGCACCTTTCACCTATTACAAAATGTTAAATAAAAAACATTCAACAAACAGCAGGAAAACATACACAGCTGTGCTCACATGGCCCAGGTTAGTTTAGTCAGATAGATATATATCTGACTAAACTAACCTAAACTATATATATATATATAGTGTATATTTTATTCAAATTTTGTGCTGTTTTCTTCCTCTTCTCAAGAATCCCTGATTTAATGACGTTCAATGACGTGCTACAATAGGTTTGGAAATTGGGATTATTACTGATGTGACATGTATTTTTCAATAACTTTAGAGTTCATTCTTAAATTGCAAATCTGCCAGTGGGGAGGGGGAAAGTGAAACTGTTGACATTTTGGCAGCAGCTTGATCAGTGCGTGAATGTGAGGGTTGAAAGTTAGAATCACTTCAATCCGCTGTATTTCTTTTCTTATTATTATTATTATTATTATTATTATTATTATTATTATTATTTACATTACACTTCCATTTGTTTCAGATGTTTTCTGCCCCTTTGGAGTGTTCACTTGTGCGCCTTTCACTGCAGAAAGAAGCCACACAATTGCCCTGTTTTTACGCATAAAATCAAACCGTTTGTAAGCATCCGAGATGTATGCAAGTATACTTTGAGATGACGCATGTGGTAGACTTTTTTAAATTTTTAATCAGTCCACGTGGTTGCCTTAAAAATAAATAAATAAATTAATTTAAAAAAAACTCTACAGCCTGAGCGCTTCCGTGACTGGATGTGTGCGCCCGCCGCCTGCGTGCGTCTGCCTGCCCTGATCCACAGAAACGTGAAGCGCGTAGTAGATGGGCAAATTGGTACAGCGCTTAGAGCCAGTTCAGTGGGCCACGAGAGGACAGCTATTGCGTGATGATGTAACACGCAACGAGACACAGACGGCCACGCACACACACTGATACAGAACACACGCGCACACACACCCACACACACTCATACACACTGAAGAGAGAGAGAGAGAGAGAGAGAGAGTAAAGAACGAGGTCAGCTGAAGGCTTGTTTACAAATAGCAGAAGTGAAACAGAGACAAAAGCAAAAGTAAATGCGGAAATGATAAATCATGGAATCATTTCCGGAATATATGTGGCATTAGTTGGGAATGTTAGGGATTACAGTTATTATTATTATTATTATTATTATTAGCTATTATTAATAAACTCTCTGGTATATTTCTAGTATTAATGTTCGTCGGGCGATCATTTCTCTACGTGAATTGCTCTTATAATAACTGAAAGTATTTTTGGAACCAGTTTATTTCATCCTCCCATGTTTACATTTTTTTGAGAGGAGTGGGGGGGGGGACTCCAAACTCAGCCTCCCAAAGGGGAAATAAACCTTACCTAAAAATAGTTGAAACAGTTTAAATGGTTCAATCAGCCGATTAGACGTAAATCCACTGAATTTCTTGAAGTGTTTCTTTTCTCTCTCTCTCTCTCGCCACTTCCTATGTTCTCTTGGGAATATGTAAAATTATACTCAACTCACCTGACTTTGTTTATTTTTTTGTTTTGTTTTGTTTTGTGTTCAGCAACTTCCGGCTCGCGCGCGCGCGCGCGAAAAAAAAAAAGAAAAGAATCGTAGGTTAAAATGTAAAATCGGTTAAAGGGAGATGAGGTTAAAAAAAATAAAATAAAATAAAAAGACGCAAAAACACCCCGCCATAAAGTAGAGCTCAAATCACCTAAATCACGTTGGAAATATCTGTTTACACCCTAATCTTCCTTCAATGATTTATGAATTAGTTTTTTCTTAATAAGTGGCTATATGTTTATTGAACTGTTGCATAAGACCGTTCAGCTTCGACCCTCGCTTAATAATATGAAATAACCTGAAGTTAAAGGATTACAGAAAGAGCTTAACACAGAGATGGGACACTATGGCTGAAAATAAAATTAATGAACAAATAAAGAAAAGAAATAGTTGCTTCTCGAACTAGGAAGTGCTGGATGGGTGCAGTGATCATGGATCATGTGGCCCTCATCCTCCTGGAGCATCACTGGAGCCCAGTTAGCAGGTTATCCTGCGGGGTCACACGGGGTCATGAGGAGAGGGGAGAAAGCAACATGCAGAGCAGAAAAGACTCGTGGTTTTTAAAAATAAAAAATAAAGACAAGTTAAATTTATAAGAAAATTGTATCCATTCAAAAAAAAGCACAAAATAATATTAGAGTTTGAGCAAACAAGGGCTTTTTGGTGCAAGCGAGTTTGATTCTTACTCTGGGTTTGGTTCTGACTCTGTAGATGTTCTTTTTTTTGTGTGAATGAAAACACCCAAACGCAGGAAAATGTAGAAAAAGTATAAGAAAAAACCCCAATAATTTTCATGTTCTGAAAAAAATTAAGTATGAATTATTTTTTGAAAGCAATCAATGAGTATAATCCAAGTATACACGAAAGTTTTTTTTTTGTTTTTTTTTTAATGCATATATATAAAAAAAGAATTAGAAAAAGTAATTTTCTTTTTATTTCTGTGTACCAGAAAAAGTGCTGAATTTTATTAATGAGGTGATATTTTTTACAAATATATGTTACAAATGTAAACAGTACATCCTATTATTAAAAGAAAATGTATACATAACTAATCATTAAATAAATATTTTAAAAAAACAACAAAACAACTTTAAAATAAAATTTTCAACAAAATAACTGAAATTGCTTGAAAATTTTGACTTTCGGGGACTGAACCCTGCCGCCCCCAAAAACTGACTTGTACAATAAGCACTTTGTAATATTGACAAAAAACTCTTCATAATTTAGCTCAATTTGCAGAATTTTATTCAAAACCCAATCGATGGAATTAAGATCGACAATGAAATAATAGGACTGAAAATGTAAACATCGCCCCGACCTTCACAAGAACCAGGATGTTTTTGATTCATTGTGGAAGTCGTTTTAAAAAACACATCTCTACTAAAACCATGGACTATTTTCATTAAAACCCATCAAAACGTCGTGTTTTTGCATAAAACATAAATGCATGCTGACAGTGCTCCCTCTTTATCTTGCTACAAAACAAATGGAGCTCTGACTTCTTAGTGTTTCACTCCAACTACCATAACAATAAAAAGTGAAGTATCTTTCCTCACATTATGCAGGCTATTTTTAACAACATAATTTCAGTTTTAAAAGATGTAAAAATAAATAAATGAATAAATACAAAATGTGACATTTACTGAACTAAAGCCCAGAGTTGCAGGATCCATAGCAACGCCCCTGCATCCCCTGGCGCTGCCGGATCCTCCCATCTGCTATTCAGCGTATGTCTCTACGCTCAGCCTGTCTCCCTCTAATAGGAGCTCCGCTTTCAACCCCTTCAAGAAGTTTGGGAACTAATGCCACCCCTGAATGCTACCCTAATTAGAGGCTGCTCCAAACTGAAAGGACCTGCTGCACAACGGTGGCTTTTTTCCATTTTTGTCAAGCCATTGCATTTTTCTTTCTTCCCTTCTTTCTTTCTCTCTCTCTCTTTCTCTCTGTCTTGCCATAAAGCTATTAATAAATCAAAAATAAGGAGCGCCACATGGCTCAGTGGCAGGACATCGACTCAGTTTGATTCCCTTCTGTCCTCCTTTCTGTCCAGCTAATGAACTACAGCCACCAAAACCATAACTAAATACAAAAAGAAAAGAAAAGAAATCCTAGGCAACGGTAACAATTGAAAAAAGAAAAATCCTTTGCCTCACTAAAAACAGCAAGTGAACATCATATCTGGATGATGACGTGATATCTGGATCCACAGGGTCCGACGGGGGCTGCTGTTGTACGCAGAACACCTTGCTCTTCATCAAACAAGAGGACATTTTTAGTGGGAGACGTTGAATGAACATGTGGCCGCTCACCAGGAATGTAGAAAAAGGATTCAGTAAGTACTTGTGATTACAATATAT
>CAEGAD010031437.1:0-11594 GCA_903067055.1 Poeciliopsis paucimaculata | reverse complement strand
ACCACTGTTCCCACCATGGTTCCAACCACTGTTCCCACCACTGTTCCCACCACTTTAACCCGACTCCAGTTCATCTGCCTAGAAACTTCGGTTTGCCCGTTGAGGTGTGAATGCTAAGCTAACTCTGGTCCTCCAAACTTCGCTCTGGGTTCAGTTGAAGTGAATCCTGGTTCAGTTTGAATGTGAACGCCAAGTGGCCCAGAGACCGCTCCAAAAGCCGGAAGTGGACCACAGCACAGGGCATTCTGGGTAAATCCAACCAAAGCTAACATGCTAGCCTAGCGCTAGCAGCAGAAATGGCTCCTGGTCTTTAGCTTAAAGAGAAATCCTCCAACACTAAAATCTGACGCCTCCATCATGTTTCCATCTGGTGAAGCAGGAAGTTGCTCTCAGAGTCTTCAGAGGTTTTCGTGTCGTTTCCTTCAGCGGTTGTTGGTGCAGCGCCCCCACAGGCCAGGAGGGGAACAGGTTATTGGATGACGTTTGCAAAGCAGCCAATCCTGGAGCACTACTCCATTTCCTTGGAGCCGATTGGTTGAAATCCCTAAAGCAGTTTGACAGATTTCCTGGACTAATTGTTGAGCTGCCTGCTGTTTCTGTTCGGCTCTTTATTCTCTGTGATGAGTTCATTTTATGAGACTTGCAGAAATATTGATTCAGAAGGAAGGAGATTTAACAGAAAACACAACGGAGCTGAGAGGAAAGCTTCATTAAGCAGAAAAGATCTTTGCTGTAATAACTGATATTTATTCTTTAGATGCGTAAAACTGATGACATGCTATCAGAATCAGATGTTTGAGGCAGGAGGTTTAATTCAATCTGTGATGGATCCAAACATCCACCTGAAAACAGAAACTAAGGAACCAGCAGAGACATTGCAATTAAAAATAACTTCAAATAAAATAATAAAAACTGTTTAATAGTCAATTATGTACCTGCCCTGTTTAATGAAAGACGTTCATGATGAAACACAAAGCAATGGAGCATAAGGATTAATGTTTATTTTTAATAACTGCTGTTTCATGTTTTATCTTGGTTGTTTTCCAGACAAACTTAAAGTTTATCAGTCATTTTTATGGACAGATGACGTGTCGATTATCCCTTAAAGTTTTTAAATCAAATTGTCATTGAACATAAACAGAAAAAACATCCGCAAAATATGAACTAAACAATTATGGAAATCATTAAAAACAGATGAAAGGAAGCTGCTCTGATGTTTTGGGTTTGGATCATTTCTGTTGGATTATTTATGTTTTTCCATATTAACTTCATTTGTTTGTTGTTTTTAGTTGTTAGTTTATCTTTACTTGCATTTAAATTAATTTCTTCCTTTTATTTGTTTTTCTTTCTGGTTTGTAGATTATTGAGTTTCAGTTTATTTTATTCGTCTCCTCGCTCTGATTGGTTAGAAATCAAATCTGTAAGAGAGAAAATATTTCTGCAGAGTCGTGGCTGTGGCCTGGCTGGGTCTCCAGTAGCAGTCAGTCTTGCAACGGTCTTGAGAAGCCTCTGACTGAAGGCTGCTCCTGATTAAAGGAACAGCATCCAGGCAGCAGAGACCATATCCAACATGATGACATCATCAGCCGTTAGCACAGTGTGGGTCCACACCAGTCCAGGGATTGTCGTCTCTCTGGTTCATGGCTAACGGCTCGCTGTGGCAGCAGCAGTGATGAACTTTGCTAAAGAATATTTGTTGGTTCTGAACCCAAACCGCCTGAACCAGTCCTGTCCTGGTTCTGATGTGGAGAGGCTGATTGGAGGCTGATCGGGTTTTTGTGTGAAGGAGCGAAGGGTTAATAGGTCTGAAGGTTTCCTAAATCAGGCCAAATGAGGAAATTATTTTGTTTTTACAGAAATATGTGAAACTCTGGAGCTAAAATGAACTTTCCACCAGCCGGGATCAATTGTAATAATTTAGTTTCAGATCAGGAATTACTCTAATTAGAAGAGATTAGCTTTAATTGTCTCCATCACAGAAACTTCAATAATAAAAACGCCTGCAAGCCAGCAACTTCTCTGCAGCGCCGCGGCTGTCGCACACGGAAACTCGGCTTGATGGATCACAAATAATTATAGCAGCATTCTCAGCTCAGCGGTAAATTAAAGATAATTAATTAAAGTTATTTTTGAAAGGTGTTCAGAGAATTTGTGAAAATCTTTTATGATTAAAACGATTCAACGTTCCACAGCTCAGCCAACGAACGCGTATCAGGTTTTAATATTTGATTTATTCACCTGAATGCAGCAGCAACTCCCAGTTTTCACACCCTGCTGAGCGTCAGACAGAGACGCCATGAGGAATATTACCAGGATAAATATCATCTGATATCATCAAAACTAATTCATCTGTCTGCATGAGGCGCATTCACAGCCTGAACTAAAACTTTGGTTTCCAGCTTTAATTACAGCGAAGAACAAACAGCAAAAACACAACAAACATTTTCAATTTTTAACTTTCATGATTTTTAAAGCTGACAGAAAAAAACGAGTTTAAAAAAAACTTCAGTTTCTGTGAACCAGATGACTGAACCGTTTCAAAATAGATTTGTTTTGTATTCTAATAGTTTAGAACAATTCTGACATTTTTTATGAGGAAAAACATTAAATGATGATACATAAAAACATAAAACCACAATTTCACCATCAATATAAACTCCTGAGGCTCATCACAGAGAATGAGACGATAAGGACTGACGGTCAGGATTATGTTCAAAACGTGACTTTTCCACACAATCAACATCAAAACGGCTCCAAGTTTAGTGAAAATCCATTTAGTCTGATTATCCTCCAGATGAAGAAGGAGAAGTTTGACACTCAGCAGATCGTGGGCTCAAAGCGACGGATGAAGAGCAGAGACGATTTTCAGCTTCGCAGCAAAGAAACGCCTCAGAGGAAACGGCTTTTATCCGGATCTGGGTCCAGTTCTGTTTAATCACTGATATCACTGTAAATATCATGACTGTAATTTACTAAAGTTTCACGGTGATTCGTGTAGCTGTGCTCGCCCTGGCCAGGTGTTCGCTGCTCCTGTCTGTGAAGGAAGGGATTTCATTCAGTTCCTGTGTGTCAGGTGTGAACACACCTGTGAGGCCATGTGACCCGGTTCTGTTGTTGCTGCAGAACCATCACTGATTCGTTTAACGTCGACAGAAGGAGTTTATTCATCCTGCAGCGCAGACGCAGATATTAAGGGACACATAAAGCTCTGCTTCGTCTGGACCTTCGGCTGAAACGGCTTTTATTTTCCTCCTGCCTCAGATGAGAGGCGCCGGCGAAGGATCCACTCCCCGGGCTGTCAGGACTAATCCACACCTACCAGCAACAAACACTGTTGTCTTCAAATCTTTCCATCAAGCCCCCCAAACACTCATTTGCTCCCAACACTTGAGCTTTAGGCTAACACTTCCTCACCCTCTGACAGCCACTTTCTGTTCTTATCAAGCCTTTTCTGTCTCCAATGTGACTTTTCTCTCCTGCAGGAGGAAGGAGCAACTCGGCCGAATCCTGCAGCATCTTATGGTGACCAATGATGAGTTTAAAATCCTCAACCTGTTTCCTCCAGAGGGAAACGTGTGGTGATAAAGTTTCAGCTGCAGGGATAAAAGCACAGCCACTTCTACTTTCTTTGGTGACAAAACCACAGGGCTGACCTCCTGACCTCTTCCTCCGGCCTCCACCGGATTGAAATATGCTCAACTTGTTAAGTTTCCCAAGCACAGAGTGTAAGCCAACATGTACTGGACTCATTAGACTGACATCCAGCACAGCTTCGGTGCAAACAGCCGTCTAAAAATACCCCGAGTCTGATTACAGGCAGAGTCTTCCTCAGTCTCCTGAAAGCAGAGGAGGAAGAGGAGGATGAAGAGCAGCAACAAGATGACAGCGAGTGAGTAATATCTCAGAAGGAAATGTTGCAACACAGCAGGTTAGTTGCAGCCAGAAAACTGTAAAGGTGGAGCCACTGAGGTAAAAGAGGAGGATGGGAAGTTCAGGGTGAGAGGAGATTTAAAGGGACAGGAGTCTGAGCCAGAAGCAGGTTGAGTCATAACGCCTGAACGCACCTCAGTTCTCCATCACTTTCCTCCACATCGCTGCTAAACAGAACACTACGACATAATCAGCTCACACTCTCATGCAGTTTCCATTTCTTTTCTTTTCATCAACTTCAATGAAGTAAAGTCTTGTTCCAGCTGCGGCACCACCATCACTGCTACTCACAGCGTCAGACGGAAAGCTGATTACCTCCATGCTCTGAGAGCAGGAAACGCAGCAGAGCCACTCCTGCACAACCAAATGATGCACAACCTGTTCAGATCACCTGAAAATCAAAATATGACAAATCTGTCAGCAGAAAGTTTAAAGCAATATTAAACTTTATGCTGTTTGGTTTGATTTCAGTGAATTTGATGAAGAATCTGAGTTCTTCTTCTACAGTTATTTAAACATTTCCATGTTAGCTTCAGGAAAAACAAAACTTAAACATTCTGACAAACATCTGCACGACATCTCTTTAAATTAAACTTTGAGTTTTAAATTTTAAAAAGAAAAATAAAGTTGGCAAAAACAGAAGGAATATATTTCCTCCTCTGTTAACGGATCCAATGTCAGAACGGATCCAGATCCAGATGTCAGAATGGATCCAGATGTCAGAATGGATCCAGATCCAGAAGTCAGAATGGATCCAGATGTCAGAACGGATCCAGATGTCAGAACGGATCCAATGTCAGAACGGATCCAGATCCAGAAGTCAGAATGGATCCAGATCCAGATGTCAGAACGGATCCAGATCCAGAAGTCAGAATGGATCCAGATNGGATCCAGATCCAGATGTCAGAACGGATCCAGATCCAGATGTCAGAACGGATCCAGATGTCAGAACGGATCCAATGTCAGAACGGATCCAGATCCAGATGTCAGAATGGATCCAGATGTCAGAATGGATCCAGATGTCAGAACGGATCCAATGTCAGAACGGATCCAGCAGCAGACAGGAAGTTAGAGCCTGGTTTATATCCTGTTTCTGTTACAATCCGGTTCTGCCAGGTCCATCAGGCAGAACCAGCAGGCTTCAGCTGTTCAAATCACTAATGGAGGAATAATTCCTAATGTTCAGATCGATCAGTAATTGATCGATCTGCTCTGAAATGTTTTTGAGGCTGAAGCTGCTCTCTGCCGTTTCCCACCGATGGCCCGCTGCCCCACCACTCACCGCTTCCTGTCATGCCCTCAGCTAACGCGATCACATGACACCTGATAATCTGATTGGCTGATCAGAAGTGTAAATGAAACCAGCCAGAGCCAATTACAACAGAGCAGAAGACTTCAGGGAGAGCCGCGGTGCCGGGGACAGGTGCATCGCTTCCGCTCTGGCAAATTGCTTTCAGAATAGTTTAGCTTATCAGTTGCTGGCTGTTACACCCAGTGATTGAAAGGCTGCGAGTTTCAGCCACAGACTGCAGGAAGCTGCTTTCTAACGAGCAGCCAGACAAACCGCAGGTCAGGAAGGTCCTGCTGCCAGGTGACATTTCTAAAGCTTCAGTCTAAACTAAACAGCAGGGATCCATGAGAAAACATGGAGGTTCATGTTCACCATTTCATTCATTCATTTATAAATGTCACAGTTTCCAACTAAAGATTTCACTAAATAATTAGAAAGCACGCTAAATACTTAGTTAACAAGCTAAATATTTAGTTTGCAACTGTGACATTTATAAATGACTAATTAATAAGACTTTTAAAAATGAACCCATAAATGCGGCGCTGTGACATCAGTACCGCTGCAACCAATAGAAAGAGTCCACTGCTCAGGCACCGTTTCACCTGAAGAGGGCAGCACTGACATGCTGCTAACACTTTTACATAAAAATAACAACATTTGCACAGAAACGTGAAGATAGAAATTAAAACGCTTCTCAGCAAAAAAGGTGTTGATGTTTTCCATTAATGCCTGTTGATGCAAATTAGCATTGCTAAGTATAGAGCATGTAAAGCACAAATAGTGATTTTTCTTCTGGATACATTCAGACATTTGGATAGAAATCAGCCAAACAGAAACACATCGTCATTTCTATTTCCCCTTTCTAGATAAACTGGAAGACTCTCCATCAGCCATGTTCCCCTAACTCCATCATCTGACTTCATCTTTCATCCCATCCCGGCCGGCTCGTCTCATTTGGGTCGGCGTCTTTAAAAGCTCGTAGTGATCTTGATGGAAAACGTGCGGGCGAGGAGGAATGAGGCGCCGTTTCCCATTCAGCTCCTCACAACAAGCAGCAGCAGTGTTTTATATAACAAGTATCCTAGCAGTGCCACACTCAAACACAAGTTCCCTGGGTGAGTGGGCAGAGGCATATTTGTTTAGGTGTGCCAGGCACAGCGCTGACTCCTCATCCGTGGATGAATCAGTATTCCAAGGACACACAAGAGGCGAGAGCTGATAAAGCCAACAACAAAGAGGGAGAGGGAGCCATTTCTTCCCTGGTGGAGCTAAACAAAGATATCCTTTAATCAAAAACGCAACATGAGCCTGTTTACAAGGTGGTGACTTCCCCCAGAGATTCTGCTACAAGAAATGAAAGGCAAAGAAAGTCGTCCAGGAAGAGAGGCAGAGGTGTGGGAGTCAGAACAAAAGCACTAAAGTGGGAGAGAAACAGCGACTGTTTGGGGTTAATGAGGCGCAGTGGAGAGACGGAGGAGGAACGGGAAGGAAGAGCTGCACTGAGCTGCCAGTTCATCCCAACTCTCTGGATCAAAACGTCCACATTATTCTGGATCTGCTTCTCTGGATCAGTCTGGGTCAAGATATCAGAATTACTCAAGTCCCGCTCTCGGACCAACATACAGAACCGGTCCCACAAACAGAACCCACAAACAGAACCGGTCCAACATACAGAACCGGTCCAACATACAGAACCGGTCCAACAGAAAGAACCGGTTCCACAAACAGAACCGGTTCCACAACAGAACCGGTCCCACAAACAGAACCCACAAACAGAACCAGTCTCCCGCTGCCAGCCAGGCGCAGGTCCTCCTCCGTCCTCCAGGAGGCGATGCGCCGTCATCAGGACCTTCCTCCTCTCTTCCTCTTTGTTTCCTCCATTAGGATTCAGCTGCTTTTCTTTGAGCTTCTGGATCAGAGCAGATGATGCTGTGACTGTGATGAACCCTGGGACTTATTACCGTGTTCAGCCTCCTGCCTGAATGTCTGATTAATACCTGCAGTAATTAACGAGGACGGCTCTGTTTCGCTCTGAAAACACACAACGCTTCACTCTTGAGGCGAGCTGAAGGTCTGTCCTCTGAGCTGAAGGCTTCACTGGTTTAATAGCAGGTCTGGGGGCAGCAGACACTGAGGATAATATGAAAGTGTTTTTCAGACAACTGGGGTCTCGATAATGTATTCATGTCTCCAAATGACAAATGGCTCCCACCAGAAGGCAGTTTAACATTTAAATGAGAAAACAGAACAAAAACACCCAGCAGTGTGTGGAAACACAGGAGCCGGCCAGAGAGGCACAAAGATATTAAAACCCAATATAAGCAAACAATTTCAATCCATCCACACACACACGCACACACGCACACACACACACGCACACACACACACACACACACACCACCACCACCAACATCACAAGCAGTGATTCCCAGGATGCCGGCAGAGGCGCGTCCAGCTGCTGTCCCAGCAGGGAATCAGCAGCAGCAGAGGATTGTTTGGCGCTGAAGCTTCGCTGCTGATCAGAAGCAGCTTGTGGGTTTTGGGTTCAGGCCGGAGCAGAACCCATCCAAACAGAGCAGGGCGGCTCTGCTGCCGGCCAGGACCTGCTGCAGCTCGGCTTATCGCTCATTAACTCACAAACACTCGATGGGTGGAGGCAAACACGGATGAAGGGCTTTCAGACAAACAGCAAACACACACACACACACTCACATACATGAACACACACACACACACACGCCCACACATAAACGCACACACACACACGCACCCCCGCACACACAAACGCACACCCCCACACACACGCTCACGCACACGCACGCACACCCCCACACACAAACGCACACACACACATGCCTACACACATGCACACACACACACGCTCACACACAAACGCACACACACACACACACGCCCACACACATGCACTCACACACAAACGCACACACACACACACGCCCACACACATGCACACACACACGCAAACGCACACACACACACACACGCTCACGCACACGCACACACACACACGCACGCACACCCCCCCCACACACACACACACACACGCACACACACACACATTTCTAAATGTGCTGACAGGTCAGAAAAACTGTAGCAAAAAGGACATTTTTTGCTACAGTTTAAAAAGTCATTTAAATCTTATTTTTTACTGATTCAACAACATCAGCTTGATCAACAAACATGCCTTATTTTTTCCTCTCATGTTATTGTGACCAAAGAGTTTTCATATAGATCTGCTTGTTTGGCACAGCTCTGCCCTTAGCAGGAAATCCCCAGAGACTCCCCATAAATATAAAGATGATGATGTGTAAGAGGAAATCAATACCCTGATAGCAGCCTACACAGGGAAGCTGTCATCCAATCACAGCGGAGATTACTGTGGGGACAGAGCCAATTTCTCAGGCCAATGACAGAAACTGCAGGAGTAAAATGGGCCAGGTCAAAGGTCGTTCTGCTGCTCCTGTTTCGGCTCTCAGCTGGAGGACTGGCCGGCGGTTTTATGCTGCGGCGCTGGGCGGCTGAAACTGGAGCAGCAGGTAGAAGGAGAACCTGCTGCTCCTTTTAAAATGTAGAACAAGAACAGAGAAGTTTGAGCTCCTGCTGTGATACCGATGGTTGATGTTCTGGACACGTTGGGTTCATGTCTCAGTTCTTCACCGCAGCGTCTGTCCGTCTGCCTGATACTCATTTAATTTATCCAGGTTGTTCCTAGATCTACTAAACGCACCACTCACCACCTGGTGACGTAAGCAGTGACATAACTGTTAAATGTCTCAACATTTAAAAGTTTCTCTCAGACATTAAACTTTGACTAATCCGTCAGATTTTACTGCCATATTGGATTTGTCAGCAGGACAACATGAGCTGATAATAATCAGAGCGAATCTGCAGCTGAAATCAAATGACACCAACAACAAAAAAAGCTGATTTGACTTTAAACAATGACTGACTGAATGCATTAATCTAATTCTGACTGCATGAGTGGATATGAACTGAGCTGTGTACGGTGCTTTGAGACGACATTAGCTGTGATTTTATTGAATAAATCTGAACTTAGTTTCAGGTTGTCTATCAGGTTACGTCTAAAGAAGCAAAAGAAAACCATCAAACTGTCCTCGATGTCCTCCTTACTCTCTGCTGGATCTACTTTCCATTTGTCTTTCTTCTATCTCTCCTGGCTCTATCTCTCCTGGCTCTATATCTTCCTCTTGTTATCTCGTCTCATGTCCGTTCCTTTGTCCGCCTGCGCTGACCCCTCCACCTCTCCCCGCCTTCTCCTCCGGCCCCATCATTACTCCTCCTTCAGCACTCATCTTTCTACGGCGGCTGAATTCCCCGCACAACGCCGCTATTCTGCTGCCTGCTAATAGAATCCCTCAGATCCTCTAATGGATCTGTCAGGATCTCCTGAGAGCAGCAGAGCAGACGGATTGATGGGGCGGGCAGAGATGATGAGGCAGAAAGAAACTAAAAATGAAAGCAAGCGCCGACCGGCCGCCAGACTGGCGACACGCAGCGCCACCAATGGCCGCCGCACCGCCACTGCAGGACGATGACAGCCTCAGTCTGGCCAGGTGAGGACAGACAGGTGAGCCGGACAGCAGTGATGTGGAAACTAATATAAGCTGAGTACGAACTAACAGTTTTTAAATGAGGAAAAAGAATTGATGCAAACCAACCAGTGAAAAGCTGACTACACTGTAAAAACACAGAATGTTGCCAAATATTTTTGGTTTAGTTTATAGTGTGATTATTTTGGTCCACTTGAAATAAGACAAAATTAACTGACAAGTAACTTTTCAGCAAAGATATAGGAGCTTATTATAAGACCTCTCCCTTTGGCAATAAAAAATGCTTTTCTCATCAGTATTAAACATGATTGACTTAAAACCAGATCCAATATCTTGTAACTAAAAGGATCAGAATTGAGACGATAAAACCCAAATACTCTGTGATCCAGTTTAAAGTTCTGATAAAACCTTCAGTGATCCAAACAGTGACCAAAGCTTCCTCTGCATTTTGAGTATTTAGTCTTTACTCAGCTTCTGTTTGTCTGAAATTAAATGTTTGTTAAAACTCTTAGAAAATAAAGCAGAAGCAGCAGAAATTTATGATGAGATTTAAATTTTTCACAGCGTTTAACGTTTGGTTCTGTTTGCAGAAACTGGATGATACACATAAAAACAACTTTATTACAACCTTAAAACTTTCAGGAAAAATAAAAGACTAATAAAATATCCACATATTTCTGTTTCACAGCCTGGTATTAAAGGGACGGTGAGTTTCTGGATCAGTTAATAAACAGATGTTAATAAACCGAACCAACACGTCATTAGAACCTGTTTCCTGTGGTTTATTTTGCTTCAGACTCGACTTCCTGTCGCCGCGCTGGAAGGAGGGAACTCACCGTTGTCTGTGGCGACGAACAGAGCCGTGTATTTATTCGCCTGGACGTACGGAGACTCCCGGTCCAGAGAGGCCGAGGTGTTGACGGTTCCTCTGACCGGGTTCACACTCAGCCAAGCCACCGGGTCGCTCAGAACCGCATATCTGCAAAAAGGTTAGAAACAAGGTGACTAGAACAGCAGCAAGACATTCAGTTTTAGTTCATATTTATGAGCAGAAGCAAAAACAGGCAAGAAAACATTTCCTAATTGTCTGATAGAGAACATTTACAACTGCTTCAAAAATATAATTAAAAGTAAGAGTTGAGTCAAATAAAACGGGTTCTGAAGCGACTGCATTTGTTTTATATAAATATATAATTAAAGTTCAACAATAAAAATAGATTAATCCTCAAATTGTTTACTTCATATAATTAAAACTGAGCGGGTGTAAATATGCTTCTGTAATGTAAACAAGGCCATAATAAAAACCAGAGGATAAGTTAAGCTCTGATGACCAATGCATTACAAGAAAAAACACGTTTATTAGATTTTTATGCTTAAATATACATCTGCTAACTGAAGCTTTGGGTCTGAGCTGATGAACGCTCTCAGATGGTTTTATTCCCAAACTGTTTTTCAGACGCAACAAATCAACACAAGAAACATTCACCAAGTTCCAGATGAACAAGGAAGGAAGAAAACTGGTGGAAGATTCGCTGTAAATGTTTCCAGTGGACCAAACGTTAGTCCCCACAAGGTTTTACAAACAAACAAACAAACGCACACACACACACACACGCACACACACACCCCCACACACACACACACGCACACCCCCACACACACACACGCACACCCCCACACACACACACACGCACACCCCCCCACACACACACACACGCAAAGCTGCATAATTCAGCTCTATGAAAAAGAGCTCAGCAGTGGCTAAATATTATTTGAAAATA
>CAEGAD010031436.1:0-24634 GCA_903067055.1 Poeciliopsis paucimaculata | reverse complement strand
TTTTGTTTTTTTTTTTTTTAAAAAATTGGTAATGCTTTGTGGCCCTTACCCCGCCATTTTTATTTTTTTATTTTTTTTTTGGGTTTTTTTAAAAAAAAAAAAAAAAAAAAAAAAAAAAAAGATTTAATGGGATATGAATTCTTCTGCAAGGCACAGAAAGTTCTTCCCTGACTTTATTTTGTTGGAGCTGAAATGCAGCAGTCTTGTTCAAATCGTCCCCTGGCATTCTTGACACGAGCTCTGTGGAGCAAACGCATCATGTACATGTGGACTTTAGTCACTGTTAGAGCCTTTTGTTGTCTGTATATATATATATATATATATATATATATATATATATGAACTGTGAGTGTCAATTATGGTGAGTCTATCCATCTGCTCAGATATTATGTTGGCATA
Source organism: Poeciliopsis paucimaculata (assembly GCA_903067055.1). Lineage (NCBI taxonomy): Eukaryota > Metazoa > Chordata > Actinopteri > Cyprinodontiformes > Poeciliidae > Poeciliopsis > Poeciliopsis paucimaculata. Next base: position 24,235 of record CAEGAD010031436.1, on the reverse strand, counting down.
CAGAGTTTAAATGCCACATTACCAACCAAATGATCCATCCAAGCAGCCCTTTGCGTTGTTGCACACATTGATATTGCAATGAATATCGAGAATTCATATACTTGCAATTATAAAAAAAAACAAAAAAGAAACAGCAAGTTCTATACTTGCAAATTCAGGAATCCAATAGGATGCAGGACTGACATTTCCAAAGATTAATTTTCCCTTTTAAAATCAAATGTTGACTCTGCTGTGTAGGATATGTTAAATATTCCATTATTTCTGTCCCCCCATCTATCTATCTAACATATTAGCTTTCTCAGTCTGTTTGGTGAGTCAGAGCAGGTGTGAAACTAATATTTCAGACTGAAGAAAGAAGATCCTGATTCCTGAGAGTGGTGACAGTGAAACTAAATGAGCATAAGATAAACAGTTGCTTGCTAAAAAGCTGCATCATAAGTTGATAATTCACTTAATGAAGTGATGTGTCACGGCAATTAGTATAATCGAGATATGAAAATGCGTGTTTTTTCTTTGTCGTGATAAGAAGTAACTATTGTAGAGATAGCTTCAGTTTCTTTAGAGGTTTGATCTTAATGATAAGACGCAGTAAACAGAAAAGCAGAGGTTTATTTTATAGGTGAGACCAGACTTATACTGCGAACAGACAAAATCTCCAGCTAAAGTCGATACACCACAAACCTCGGCTGTAACAAGTAATTTGAGTGCTCATTGATCAGCTGTCTTTTTAATCCAGTAATTACTGTTCTTCTGCATTCGTGACCTTTCAGACCGTCGCCAAGAGCAGCAAGAATCTCAGTTCTGTAGTTCCCTTACTGGAAACTAAAGAACTGAAATTGTATTTGACCATATGTTGTTTCCGGAGGTGGGTAGTTTCTCTTAACTTTTTCTCAGAGACATGCACTTGAGTAACTTAAAAAAAAAAAAAAACAAACAAAAAAAAAAACTTTTAAGAGTATAATTTTACTACATACCATCTTTTTTAGTTTTAGTTGAGTATTATTATGAAGTGCCGGTTTTTCTACTTTGCTGGACCCTGCACCCACCATGAGTGACGTCGCTAAATAACAAACATACACCAGACGTAGACACAAACCTACAGTTTATAGGAATCCGAAGCATCTTGTTTGTAGACAAGTGTTTTAGCTCTAATGTCATTTTTTCGTCTGCTGTGCCTTTTGAGCCATTTGGAGGTCGAGGCAATACAGTAAACACTATTTATTGTTTGCAGATGTAGCATATCCTGTTCTAACACGTGCTTCTGTATTAGTTTTATAAGTGTTATATTTTGAAATATAAACTGGAAAAGTGTTTCTTCTGCCTTCTTCTGTTTGTAACAATATTATTTACTTGTACCAGAATTTGCACATTCCTTTTTTTCTGTCTGTCCGATCCTTGTAACATTACATGATGTTCTGATTGAGTAGCCTTTTAAGAAATACTTTTTTACTCTCTCTAAAAAACTAGTCGTTTTTTAAATTTCTACGATTTACTTTTACTTGAGTAGAAAGATGTTGAAGTAGTGCCACTCTTACATGTGTACAATTTTTTGCTTACTCAACCCACTTTTGGTTGTTTCTCATTTTACTATTTCAAATTACCATGCAATTCTAAGATAATTGGTAAAACAGATTTCTAGAATGGTGCAGAGGAGCAATATGCATCCCAAGAAAAAGTCTCTGCAAGTAAGAGCTGGAGAGGTTCTAAAGTCTAAAATAAAAGGAAAATACAGAGCCACACAAAATAGGAAATTGGTCTATTTTACACTGTAAAACAGTGACAGAGCCAAAGCAATTATTGCAACCTTGAATAAAACAAAAGGACATTATCTAAAAGGTTTATAATTCTCCCACTAAGAGAGAAAAGCTCCTCCTTTGAACATTTCTTTAATCATAAAATTGAAAACAGACAGAAAAGAGGACAAATAAATGGTCCCGCCACACTGCAGATGTTTCTTAATAATGTATAACGCCATGGGATTGATAATTTATTCTACTCCTGTTAAAGTCAAAGATTTCTTTCGACTTGATATCTTGCAATTGTTCACTGTGCAAGGGCAGAATGTTAATGAGACTGAATACTGATGGGGAACTCTTTCATGGTGCCACCCCCAGCCATTTTCTTAAAACTATGGGTGTAATCTCTACTTGCTTAGATCTGAGAATGAAATAAAAATGTTTGCAAAGTAAAACTTTGACTTTCATCAAAGCATTTCCTGTTTCCATTTCCTGTAGACAACACTCACAGGATGATGTATGGCTCACTGAATGACCAGGTGCACTGGCGAAATGAAATATGATCTTGCTCATCAATAGTTTTCTGGAGAAATGAGTTTTCTGCTTCAATCGAGCAGAACCACAAATTTACAAGAGGATTTGTCTACTCTGAAAGATACTAGATTATTCTTTGTGATCTGATACAAATATCAAAGCACTGAATAATAGATGATCATATGAGTCCCTTGTAGTAGCATTAAACTGTAGCAAATGTTCAGGTCGATAAAATGTAGTAAAGACAGAAATACATCTCCTATAAGACAATTTTACTGAAATCGCTCTGCATCCCTGTACAACTCAAACAAAACCTTAAGTATGACTGTTTGTGTAATGAAAAAATGAAAGTGACCCAAACTCTTCCTTCTGTTAAAAATGTGTACAGACACCATAAAGGACTGGCCGAGTGTAATCGCGAAAGTCAATGATTGCTACCAGTAATTCTCCATATCATTAGGCTTTATGCTTGTCACACTAATAACCATCATAAGCCGAATGGAAACATTTAAAATGGGATGTAGACACTGCAAATATCAATTCAGATACTAAAAATACCAAATGGTTATACAAATGTAGGAGACTAAAGCTTTATGGCACTCTGAGATATTTGCATGTCAGGTGTGGTTTTATTACAGTGAGAAGATTCATCTGGGGACAGTAAATACCTCCAGGGAACAGAATGTGACTACCACCTTTTGAGGTGCCATGTGATGGATCAGTTTAGGTCCAGAGAAATATCATTGAGTTTTAAAGAGAATGAAAATTTATAGCTTTCATAAGAGCTCTTATTCCGCCCTGTCAGCACAGACGAAATTTCCAGTATTAATTTCATGGGATGTTGTGTAGCAGTACAAATGCTACCTGGCAATAATAGCCACTTTTATACCCACTTCATATCTTGAAAACATTTCTTACTGTCTAACATCTTGCAGGAGTCAGCATTTTGGCTAAAGTACCAAGAATAACGCACTATTTCTATTGCCTTACATTAGTTTGCAAGTTTTTAAAATGTTAATTATGTCATTTTAGAGATAAATGCTTCTCCTTAATTCCACTGATGTTAAATGTGCCATCTAAGACTTTAATATTGTTCTTTCTGTCCATTCTTTTTCTATTTATTCAAAAAAGGAAGACCAAGTATGGATGAAATATATTTGAAATATTATTATACAGTTGATACTGCAATGTACAATAAGGATAGAACCGAAATAAACTCATGGAAATTTCTTGTTCTTCTTGGAATCTTGTGAAGTTCCTTTTTTAGCAGGAGCTCAATTGTGATTGAAACTGAAAATAACAAAATTGTGGGTTTGCCAAAAACAATGACCAATCAGTCCTGCTAAATTAATAATTTGATGATATTTTCAATAATTACAGCTCTACTTAAATCTATGAATAGTAGCAATATCCCACTTTCACCGTCAATATGTTATTAAACAGCCGCTACCAGAAAGATGTGACTTAAATGTCCCCGGTGGAAAGCAGGATGAAGTACATCATCTAGAATTCAACGTTATGTAACCTAGACATGATTCATGTGGTTTGAAAAAATAAAATAAAAATGCTACACCTGGCTGTGTATTTGACACTGTTTGCCACGTCATCTTTTGGACAAAGCAGAACTTGCACCGACTTGCTGCAAGTTCCCTTCCAACACAAAACTGCAGCGCGTGACAAACAAAGCTGTCCCAGGACAACATTTCTTTAAAACAGTAATTATACTTCAGGGTCTGTTTTACAAACATGGACAGCAAGAAAGTGAAGTGTCTCTGAAAATAAAAGGCTTTCCAACAACGTAGTGTATTTAAGCTCCTGCAGAAAATAAATTTAGTTGCTAAATTACAGACAATTTAGTAACTTAGTAATTTAGTCTGTGGCTCAAAATCAGATCAGATCAGGGGATGTTAATTTCTTAGCATTTCACTCGGCCTGTGTTATAGTGCTGTCAAATTTTGCGGATAGTTTTCTTTTATGGTTAATATTAAAATGACAACAGAGTTACTGTTTTAATACGATAAAATTTGAGAAAAGACGAATTGTTGCACATTTCATGATCCTCCAACTCCAGTGGCATTTTATTCACCCCAGCTAAATGCCAAGGTCAAGCAGTTTCCATTTTATGCAGAGAAAACAAAACACATTCAGAGCTTCATTGTGCTGCTGAATTATTGATTTGATGTAATTTATTATAAGAAGTCGCTACTTTCCTTTTTGTCTGAGTTCAATGCGACTTCTCAATCCTGTGAATTTTAATTATTTATCTACCCACAGACTTGTTGTGGCTGGAATTATAATATCTTAATAAAATTTTAACTCGTCTCTGATTTCTTATTCCATTAAATTGTTTTAATGTATTCACCCAGAGTTCTTCTGTTCGGTCATAATCTGCTCCTCTCTTGCCTCTCTGGCATAACCAGATCCAATCCTGAGTGGCTTAAATTACAATAATCATCTCATTACTGCCGCCGCATGAGTGGTGTCTTTGTTTGTGGCTCAAGCCAGATAAAACACGAGTGCACGTGTGTGAATGCGATTCTCGCAATCTCCGTGACTACACACGCATGCTTGAGCGTGCATACGTCTCCACGGACGAGTGAGGGCAGGCAGATGGCATGTTGATGCTGAGCCCACATGTGCTCCTGCCCTCTGCGTGCTTTTCTGTGACCCTTCACCTCCATCTGACTTCCATTCTTCAGATTCCTCACGTTGCTCTGAGAGGTTTGGCCCAACTGTAAAGGACCCCAGTGCGCCAGCCCACAGCGGCCAAAACGACACATCATCTCAAATAACCTTATCTGCGCAGATCTGAATTCCTCAGAGGAATCATCCCTGGACGCAATATGTTAATAATATTGAATAATAAAATACCACTGAGATAAAACCGGAGAAGAGGGAATGGTGATTGCCTGACTAATTTCCTTTTTCTCAAAGCTAATGCTATAATTTCTTAGAGTCATTTTATTAGCTGAGTAATTATACATCTCTTTTAAAACAAATTTGAATTCACATTTAAATCTCCAAGTGTCTCTTAAAATTTTATGCTTATTTAGCTGGCTGTAGAGTTGGCATGGACTCCTCGCTGGTTTTAAAAAAGTTCCTGTTTTAAGCTCTTCCCCGAAAAATCTGCAATACCATTCCTAAAGGGATGCAGACTATCACCTTAGCTTTTAACCAGTTTACCTTGGTTGTCATTTTAGTAGTTTTCAAAGCGTTTTGACAAAAGTAAAAACAAAATTGCTATTATAAATCACTGAAATAGCTCTGTTTCAATGACTGCGCTGTTTTCACCTAATTTAAGACATGTATCATCGGAGTAGTGCAGTACAGCAAGTACCTGGCTAATCAGGCGGCAGTTTTCATGTTTTTGTGTGTCCACAGGCAACAGAAAAGGGTAGCTGTTCTTTCTCCAACCGGGGGAGGCAGCAATTAGGGCAATGTGAAGCAGAACAAATAGAGACGTCACAGCAGGGGAGAGACTTAATTAATAGCTGATCTAGATATGGCTTCACGCCTCCATTTTATCAAGTTTGTAGCTCGTGACAGGCCGATCACTAAATGTGTCTTGGCGGATTTCGGCGCTTATGTGTGTGGGTTTGACTTGCTCTCGCCCTGATCTTGGGAAGTCAAATGATAGGACATTTTCCATGACTTTTATTACCTTCAATGCTACTCTGAGTTGGAGGTCAAAGTCACATGGTATCAGAATGTTGAATGCTCCTCTACACCTGACCTAGTTTCAGTACAAACCTCTATTCGCTGCAAAAACGTAGCAGTTTCAGGTGTTCATTGTGTCTTTGGTTGAGAAGTAGGGCAGAGGACGAAAGCAGCAAACAATGTTTTCCAGGTGGTAAAGCGACCAGGTGCAGTAATATATCTGCAAAGAGTATACTGGAAGGTGGGCTACAAAAGCAGTTTTGTAATTTTACTTTAACGTTCATTAGAAGCGACTTTAGCGATAGCGTTGTTACAGTGACCTCACTCAGACCTCGTATAAAGTCACCTTCCATTATAAATGAACGCCCCGAGACCCAGAGCTCCCACTACTAACAGTGAAGAATAACTCTCCCTCCTGTCTGGCCAGCAGCCCACCTTCAGGTCTAGAGATTCAGCCTTCTGAGACTTTTACTGCCGATGTGGCTTCGGCTTGGCTGAACTTTGTGCTAGGAAATAAGCCAAAGAAGTGAGTGCGGATGAGCAAAGTGAAAGTTTCAATTGTGCTTGAGTTTCCTCTGGAAGAGGGAGGATATTGTTTGGACGGAAACGCTAAGAGAGAAAGATGTGGTCTCCTGTGTATTTGTGAAGAGCTTCTGTTCTGTTATTCTACCTGTTGGAAATACAAATTGGAAACAGTCCTCGTTGAGCACCTAACGAATAAGTAAGAGTGAGTGTGAAAAGACAAAAGCAGGCTAAAGATACTAAATGAAGCACTGGTTTTACAATTGAATTCCAATGAAAGCTAAAATGCTGCAGAATGTGCAACACGATGCTAACGTGTGATGTAATTGTGATATCTGATGACAATTTAGTCTTTATGGACGAGAATGTAGATAGAAGAGGGATTCCTGCACCAATGAAATCAAATATTTACTCATAGGCTACTGTACAGACATGCTACTATTTTTAATGTTTTATTTTTTAGGCCAGTTAGAATTAATTAGATAATTTGGTTAATAATTAGTTTAATGCTCCAAGTAAAGAGAGACATTTTTATTTTGCAAAAAATAAAGGAGTAATGATTTACTTCTTAAATCATTACTCCTGCCCAAGCCTAACTTTATAGGCTTTTATTATAGTAGTTTGCAACATTTGAGTCAATTGGAGCTGCAACTGTGGAAACAAGTCAAACACACTGCTTCCTTATGTAACTCCAACAGATGGTCACAAAAGAGTTTTTTTTCATTTCCGCCATTCCTGCTTGCTATGTAGATTGCGTCTTAATTGTTGTCATGGAGACTTGGTGACCCGCAAGACCCAACTCTCTGTAACCGTGCAAATGGTGTTTGACAAACATTAGATTATTTTGCCATCAAAGGTAAATATTGTATTTCTCAAAACATTTCAATGTGAGATTATTCTAACGCAATGAAGAGCTAATTTATCTGAATATTATTACTTTTTTTTTTTTTAAACCGAAGATAGTAATGAATGTATTACTTTAAGGATATAATGTTTCTCATTTGTGGTGTGATAAAAGCAAAAGAAATACTACACAAAAATATGCTAACAGCTTTCCCAGCTGCACGCCCTTCTGTGTGTTATTATTTTACAGAGTATCTGGAACCACCAGTTTAGATTTGGGTGTGTGTGTTAGTTCTTAGAACTCACCTGACACCTTTTTATGTTGTGGCATCAGAAGAATGCAGACTCTAACGTGCAACAAACGTTAGTCTGTTGCATTTTCAGTTTAGTCAATGACAGCTTAGAATAGTGAAGCTTTTAAATTCATTTTAAGCATTTACCCTTTTTATTTATTCACACTTAGTTACTGATTTAACAAAACGTGAATCATTTCCTATTTAGATGGATGAGTTTGCCAAAACAAGCACAGCTGAACAGTAGGTTATGGATAACATTTGTGTTGTTTTTTTCTCTCTCTTTTTTGATTTGCTTGTTTAAAACTCAAAATAAGAAAGTTTCAATGAGCATCTCTGACATAAATTCAGAGTCTTACCAGGGGTTTGGTCTCCTCCTCATCTTTGTAGTAGTAGAGCAGCTCCCCTCTGAGAACAAACCAGCGACTGTGCCACGTCTTCACGAAACCTCCCTGCTTCCTGAGCCAACCGCACCTCATCACGTTTGACCTCTGACCCTCAGAACTGGACTGACCGCCGCTGCGCAGAGGACTGCTGTTCTGGGACACGCTCTGGTCATCCATTGCAGCAGCTTCAATCTAAAAACAAATAGAAGTTATTTGACTTGCAGAGGCTGAAGATTTTGTCTTCTGAATTTTGCTCGTTAACGGCATAAACTTTTGTGCAAGTCTAATTGGGTCTTTTCATTTTATGGAGGCTGAACCAGTGTAGGTTGATAGATATGATGACACAAAGGCAGAAATGAAATTGTGGGAGGAGGAAAAACTAAAAGTAAATAATAAGCGCACAGACCAAGCCTCTCCTTCAGTTTTTTCTTCTCATGAATTGCTGGGCCTGTCAGGCTTTATGGTTTTGACTCATCTATTTTTCTGCATGTGTCTTATACCCTGTCTACTGACTTTTCAGTACAAACAGATACACTCAACAAAATCACCATTACAGCAGGTTTTTTTGTTGTTTTTTTTATCCAAAAGGTGAAACAAGTACTTCTTGTTGTGAAAGGACTTTGTAAATCCTGCAAGTGACTCTGGTTACTGAATAAAATATATATATATATATTAAAGCAACTCAAAGTTGTAAAAGTGAAAGAAACAGACAACCACAAGAGTCTCAAAGATTACTGGATCACTCTAATCTTGAAAATTAATTTAGCTCTCGGAAATGGTGTCGGTAGAAACAAATACAATTTCTACTTTGCAAGCAGTTCTTGTTTGTTCTTGTTTTCGCCTTAGCATAATTTAGGTGCAGTTAACCTATTAACCTCCTTCTAACCTTTTTCACATCTGCAATTATGATACATTGGCGGTCCTCTTCACATACAGCACTGAGTAAAAAAAAACAAAACATTCTGCACATCTTGTTTCCATATCAACACACATACTTCTGCTTTAGCCAGTGACATGTGCTGAGTTTACTGCTGTCAGCTCTGAGCATTGCCATGTTGTCAGTGGCGCTCATTGTGGTTGGCTTGGGGGATGTCCAACCAGCCCCCAGGTCCAGATGAGGACCAGATGCCGCTCCGCAGAAGTGGAGCAAGTGCGACAAGTCTGCTGTGGTGCAATCATAACTCTCTGTGGTCATGGAGAGTCCCTTTGTACAGTGGCTTGCAAAAGCATTAAACGTTTTTACAGTTACGTTACAGCCATAGATTCTACAGTGTATTGCTGGGATTCAGTGGAACAGATCAAAAATAAGTAGCTCAAATTTATGAGATGAAAGGAAAAGGTGTGTCTATAATTCTATTTTTTACACATAAAAACCTGAAAAGTGTGTTTGTATTCTGCAGAACTACCTCTTGCTGTAGTTGAGGACCATGTTTCCAGAGCCTGATACTTTTGCTTCTCCTGTCCAAAATTGCTCAAGTTTATTTAGACAGAGTAAAGAGTAGCTGTGAGCATCATCTATAAATGACAGCTGTCCTGAAAATAGATTCCCCCACCTGAGCTGCAGATCTCTAGTTACTCCAGTTATCAAGGCCCACTTGGCCTATGAGTTTAGGTGGCTGGTCATGTCTTGGAAGGCTTGAATTTGTTTTATACTCTCTATACTCTTCACTGAACAAATCTTAGGAAAAGCAATCTATAGCCTTACTCTGCTCTAAATTCATCCACAACTTTAGCTTTGTTTCTTGGTTCATGATGATCTCCCTCAAACCTCTAAGTCCTTCACTATATAGCTGGAAATACACCAAAATGAAATTTTATACAGTTGAACTTTTTTCACCAGTTACTTGACTTCTGAAGGCATTTGGGTGGATTGGATTGCATCTAGTTGCATGATTAGGGATATCCACAGCTGTATGTTTCTCTGTAACATGAAATCCCAGTAAAACACACTAAAGTTTATAGATTTAATGTGACAAAATGTTGAAAACCTTCAAACGGTCAAGGGGAGGGAATACTTTGTAATTCCCTGTATAAGGACATGTTCCTCTCTGTTCACTCCTCTGAATTTCCCTAAGAAATATTTGTTCCAAGACAACATTGTGTAGTTTTAATCCACAGATTACCTTCCATTCCTCTCTTTTGAAATCTTTAAATATGTTGGGTACAAAGCAGAGTGGAATCTTCTTTCAAAAGTAGGATAAGTTCGTGGAAGAAATGATTCCTTATTTCATAGGATTACCCGACATGCACAGTGGGACTCACCTGTTTCCACTATTCTGATTCTGGTTTATAAATACCATACAAACAGATACATACCTGAATAGAAATCAGGCAAACGATTTTGTATTAATTTTCAATGTGTGGGTAAAGGTATAGCATTTAACGTGGTCCCAGCTTCACAACATCATGTTTTCTGCACAGGTCTTTGTAACAGCTCTGCTGGGACTGATCTGTGTTGCAGTATGAATTGAAACCATAAATAACTCCTGCGTCTCTTGGTGTAAATAACTTTTAGGTGGTTGACAGTAGCAATGTAAGTTCAAATTTACACCACACTGAGGCTTTGTCTACAGGAAATACATTCCCATAAATTTTCTGTGGGCATATTGAGAGTATAAATAACGGCATAAAAGGAATCAGTGGAAAGCAATGTGTTTATTTTGGTCAGGACAATCGCATTCATGTATTTTGAGGACGGAAAGTCAGTTGGTCTGCAAATCATGGGCTTGTGACTAACTAATTAAGTCAATTAATTAAAAAAAAAAACATCATATTGTCTTGTTTACAATTTAACAGACTCAAAAGATAAGATGGCTGATCTATTTATAAAACTCTAATTTATATGAAGCTAGTCTTTGTTCCCATAAAACATCCTTTAGGTGCCATATGTAGCTCTGAGCATTTTAATGAAACAACTGCAAAAACCCAAAATGACCTGACTGTTGTGTCCACTCAGCAGATTGAAAGTAGCGTGCTGGAGACTTCTGCTGCGTCCCTGAGAAGCACCTGTGTGTAGATGTATGTGCAGCCTATTTATGGCAGCGTTACCCCCCTTGAGTCACAGTCTCCAAAATAAGCAGCGAAACAAGATAGTTTATAATAAGTCTTGCTGTAAAGCTGCAAGACTGGAAAAGCAGAAACAGAATATCTTCACCAGGCAAATATGAGATATTTTTGAATACAAAAACTTATGATTAAATAACAATTAATGAGGGATTTCTTTCCCATCCATCCATCCGTCCGTCCGTCCATCCATCCATCCATCCATCCATCCATCCATCCATCCATCCATCCATCCATCCATCCATCCATCCATCCATCCATCACTGGGCCATTTTGTAACATAAACATCAAACTAATCCCTACAGCTTCAGTCAGTGTGTAATTAATTAACATTTTTTCAATAGCATTTTCATCTACTAAATATGACCAAATTTTGTCACTTGTTGAGCAACAAATAGTCAGTTTTCTGTTTGTTTTGTTATTGTGCTCTAAGTTTGTTAAGATCAACTCTACCCTCGTAAAGAACAGCCTTCCACATGTACATATCTTGGACACAATACATTGCACATATATCATATATTTTTAGTATGTCCATATGCATTTTTACTTTTGCCGTGCTGTCTTTATAAATACATTTTTTAATCAAATTTCTCTATCAGAGTTGTTTACTTGCATTCTTGCAGCTGCAGTAAAACCTTTGAATCATATGTGAGAACAGTGTAGGAGTTTCAGAAAACTTATTTTCCGCATTATTTTCAAATCAACTTCTTATAAAATTATTTCTACTGTTCTTGCTTTCCATAAAGAGGATATGCAAGTACCAACATTTTTTCTCTGCAGAACTTGTGCAACTTTAAAAACAAAAATTGACAGGCAGACATTTAATGAGCGAAATCCTACCAGTTATCATCGCCACACACATTCCTACTGCACAGTCTATATTTTCGTCTAATTCCAGTCAGCCTTGGTAAGTAAAAGACAGAAACAATGCCATCATTCAAACAGAAAGATTGCTCCAATAGCTCCAATAAGCTAAACCAGTGGTTCCCTCCCAATGTTGGGGTTGGGCCCCCACTTGGGCTGCAATTCAATAAGTCAAGATTGTCTTCTCCACTGTTATTTATTGGATCAGAAGCCAAAAGATTTGGGAACTCTAAAGCTAGAGTACAGTTCAGACAGCATACAGTGCAACTCTGCTGGTAAATCTAATAATCATTGAAGGTGATGCATGCCAATCAGATGAAAATGATTATAACAGGGACATGAACAGCTTTGTGCAAAATATTTGAACCAACTTACTATCATCATTACTGTTTTGCTTCAGTTGTGTTATTCAGAGTTTGTGAGCATGGGAGAAGATTATCCAAATTAAACGTTGGCTTAAATACATCAGCGCAAATATTTCACTCTAAGTCAAAATTTGGACATCTGGTATACTGTTTATAAATACCAACTTATCACTGATAAGCTGACAAATCAAAGCATGTCATTGATTCTTCAGTCCCTTGGATATAATTGGCCCAAAGAGCAGCAAAACACAATCATCATGTTTTTTTAATTAAGAACTTTGCATTTTACAAAATTTTGCATTGGCGTTCCAGGTTTGCTTTTGCACCACTGAACAGCATCTTTGACCATTTTTTTTTCCTGTTGCAGCTTTGAAACAGCATCTAGTGACATCTTGAGTCAAAGCATGCTGCAGGATGTTCTCACAGCATGCCTCTGAACTTTCACCATTCCGAGAAGTCTGTGGGAAGAGCCACTCTGACCTTCTCTGTAAACAACAACAGCTCAGTATACAGCAGAGACCAATGCATCCATAAACACCGCGTCCGGAAGGACATCACAAAGTTAGCTGCAAATCAGACCTCTGAGGAGTTGTGGTATGTAATTTCTTTGCAGGGTGCACGCTAGTTTGTGGCTACAGTCACATTAAACCAGACGAATTCAAAATCCACAAGTATAAGAGAGGAGAAAGGAGAGTATTTTCTTTGAGAGCAACATGTCTTTCAAGCCATCATCATTTTGTTTCTATTTGTGCGCAGAACCAAGTCTGTGTCTATCTGTGTCGACCAGCAACGCATGAGCAGACGGTCGGTGTCAGACTCAGGGATGTCTGCTGCTTGCTGATTTAAAAATAACCGAGTGTCTGTGAAATCATAAATACTGAGATTTAATAACTCTTATGTAATTATGACAGCTGCTCTTTGAAGTAATAATAAAAGAGCCTATATTTGACTTCTACAGTTGATGATTATAAAACATGTATCAAATGCTGTTTAGTGAAAGCAATAGCAACCAATAAGCAAGTACTACATTTACAATTGTCATATGCACTAGATGTTAGCTGCGTTATGGATCATAGAAATGAGATCTTTCAGTAATAATTCAACAGGTTCATGCAAAAAGGCAGCTTATAAAGATTGCTATGTTTGAGGGCTTACACAGACTGTTTGTTCTCTATATGGGAAAGTCCTGTGGCCTGAATCACACAAAAGCCTGCTGTTTGACACATCTTTATTTGAATTGTGTGACTCTGAGAGAACACAGATTGAGGCCTCTCTGCAGAGAGTAGCCCATCCTTTGGGAAATTAAACTTGTGCAAGCTTTTTCTTAAGACTATAAAGACAGTTTTCCAATCGCTTGGCCAAAGTTGGGAATTTCTGAGACCACAGGAAGTGGCTGGTTACAAGAGCAAAACATTGCACATCTGAGGACAAAGTGAATTGGTGGTTATGCAGCATCATAAACTGAAGCAGTAAAACTCAATGACTGATAACTGATATTAATTAACAACCTTTCAATACTTCTGCTCTTGTGCAGTTGTGGCTATACTCATTGATGGCGTTGCCCTGGTATCAATTTCAAAAGAAAGCTAAATTCATTCTGGATGCGTTTGTAAAAAAATACATATACATAAGAAGCTTGGTTTGACCTGAAATCCTTCATCTCCACCACCCACCATAAACGCACCTGTCCAACGCCTAAAGAATGACCTTCGCAACAACAATTTGGAAAATATGGATCACTGTATATACCACAATAGCCTCATGTCATCTAATGATGAAATTGACGATGATGCGAACCTTTGCACCTGATATGAGCCGTCTGAAGACTATTTTGTCTCCAACCTAAAATCCTGCTTACATACTTGCTGAACCTGATGGACAGTCTATGTCTTTATGCTCTTCAGTTTTGTTGTGTGTGTTTTTTTTTTAAACCAAAATATCCAAATTCATAATGTTTCCTGCTCTGTCAGCTTGTGCTGTGCTCAGATTATCCTGCATTGTACTTTTTTTTTTAATTTTTTTATCTGCAAACAGAAAAAAATAAATACTTTTTAAAGTTTTTTCCATAACTTGCATTTTTAAAATTGCATTTTTGTTATATTTGCTTTCGAAATTGCGGCAGTTTATTTGCAGCACCTGCATAGCTTTATGTCAGTACTTATGCTTCAGTAATTCTGGTCTAAAAGCTGACTGAGGAATATTGTTCACTTCCTGTTTTCAAGGATATTGAGTACAGAGAAGAAGGGAACAGACCACCAATCCCCTTTCAGCCATAAAGAGGAAGAAGCATTCGTAAGATCTGGCTGAATTGGCTAACCAGCAAACAGAAGCATATTTTTACAGGATGTAAACATTACTCTTTGTCTTTTTTACAGCTGAATTATCAGTTTTACTCTGTTGTCCAAGACATGAAACTTACTAATGGTCTCAAAATGTTTGTAATAATTGATGTTAAACAGTTTAGCAATTTGAAACTAAGCAACATGTGGTTGTCTTATACTGTCTTCATTTCAGAAGCCACTACTTTGCATAAGCTCAAACACTGGTCCACACCAAATGTATAATATAATAATCAACATGTATTGACTAATGTCTACTATCATTACATATACATTCAGTGATCAAATGTTCACTGCCTCATTTTTTTTAAATAATATCCTATTGCAAAGCCAATCTACTCAGTTACTTAGCAACTTTCAGTTGGCAGAACCATCTTAATGACAGACCCTGCCAACACGTAAAAGTTATATTTTCCCTTGTTTTACAGAGGAAAGTGAATAAACCAGCAAAAATAGTGAAAAAACTTTTTAAAAAAAAGAAAAAAAAAAAACACAAGTGGAAGCATAATCCATACATTGTCAGTCAGTTCTGTCAGCGCTTTAAATATCCAGAAGTAACTTCCTCTTTTAGAGCTGGCACAAAATACGGCCCCTGTGACCCATATGTGTCAAAGACAAATATAAACCTTGCCTGCCAAAGCTGCTGCGCTTCAAGCACAGTCCGTTGCCGGTAGACTCCTGCCATGAAAGACACAGAAGTGAGACGACAGCAGGTTTCTTGCTGTGTTGCTCCTGCGCTAATCATCGGGGAAGACGTGAAAGAGGAAGGGCTCCCAGAACATCCTCAGATGAGAATGTTTTTACGCATGAAAGCAAACGTTTGTCTAATGGTTACATAAATGAAGTGCAGTATTATTTAATACAAGCGGAGGTTACGAGGAGGCCATGATTTGAGAGAGGGGACTTCATTATGGGTGAGGATGTCGTTCAGGAACAGTTGCTACCCACACAGCTCACTGTGAGTCAATAAAGTAGATGGATAGAAACGGGGAGAGATGAGAGGCAGTGAGGTGCTTAATATCACAAACACAGAAGGATCAATTGAATAGAGAATGGTGTTTCCAGTAAGCTCACTGATGAGTCACTCAGTGACTGAGGAATATATGTGGCGTATTTTGTCTACGCCACATGTATCCCTCCTCCAGCTCCATGGTGACACAATGACACCCCCGGCTCACCCTTTCCCATTTTCTGCCCTGCATGTCTGGCAACTGAGCAGCAGACCTGTGGAGAGACAAGGGTCCCGCTTTGACTTCGACTGGCTGACTCATTCTGCATGTGTCTGACAGACGGCTCCAGCTGAACGAAGATAACTGCTGATGTGTCTTTTGAAATGAGAATACTGGAAGACGTATGAAGAATGTCTAACATAAAAGGCTTTGTGTAAAGTCGTATTGCATTTATTTGTGTGCAAGAAACCAAACTGATTCTAAGATATTCCTACAAACATGGCTATTATTTGGTTTTCAAGACAGCCAATGCAAAACTGTATATATATGAAGAAAAATCAACACTGACAACACCATTAAAGACGCCATTTTGACGGCATCACGCGGATATCGCACTTGCCTTCACCGGTTTAGTGAGTGGTTTGGATCATTGCATGTTCAAGTTTTAGAATGGCTCAAAGTCCAAATCTAAATCTGACTGGAAATCTGTAGCAAGCTTTTGACGTTAACAGTAACTACCATGTTCATATCTGACCTGACTGACCTGGAGGTATTTTGGAATGAAGAATTAGAAAATATGAGTCTCTAGAAAAGTCTACAGGTGTAAAACTTGTCCCAACACACCTTCTCCTGTTATTACACTGACGGAGGGCTGCATATAAATCCAGATTGTTTTGCATGTGTATTTGTAAGAAATATAGAAGCATAATTCTTTTCTTTAACTCTTAAATCAGTCTACCTTAAAAGACAGTGAAACAAATTGAAATTTGTGGTTGTAACATGTTAAAGTGTGGCACGCTTTAAGTGTTATGAACTGCACAACACACACTAGGCGCAAGTCAAATACTGATGTGGGTGAAGCAGAGCAAATATTCTCAAAGCATAGAGGTATAGTTGCACTGAACATTTCTCACGCTTTCACATCTTAGGTTTACTTTGCAACAACAAAGAACTGTGTCAATAGCCATGGTAGTCCTTTTCATCGCTAAGCAAAGTAATTACAGCACATAAAAAACCAGTAGCTTATAGTAAGGGATGTTTTATAGGATAATACGTCCTCTCAGACTGCTAGGAGCAGGTCTAATAATAATGATGTTCATTTACAACGTAAATGCAGAGTAAATGCAGAAGAATGTTGAAGCTGTGAGATGTATCTCTGCATCTTTACCTCACTTGGCATTTGAGAATCTGTAAAAAAATGCAAATTAGAGTGATATTTACTGTTGCTTCATATTTATTGCGCATAAGCCACAGCTTCCAATCTATCAGCGATAATAACAAAGGAACCAGTAAACTGCAGGGACTTACGCTATTACAAGTCTCAGTTTACTTTGATGAATATTCTGCACCTCTCCCCCTGTCCTCCTTTACCTTGCAGTTTCTTTGCTGTGCCTCAGTATGTGAACACACTTTATGCTGTATGCTATTCTTCCTTTAAGTTCTGTTTGGGTTTCTGTGTTGTTGCTGCACTTAGTTTTTATTTTTTCTTGAAACTATGGATGAGTCTCTCTCTCTCTCTCTCTCAGCTGTGTGACTCCGCACCCCGCTGTTTGTCCATGCTGCTTAATTACTCAGGGTATTTTTTCTTCCCTTTCAGTTTTAGCCTTTATGTGTCCACTGACACCCCTGGAGATCTGGCAGCAGTGGTTCACATGGTGAAACACATCAGACATTTGGCCAAAGGGTAGAAAGAATCCTACAGTGCACTGACGCAAAGAGAGCAAAACAAGCTTTAATGAAACAATTTCATGTTGATAATATAGTAAAATGTTTTGTGTTTTTTTTTTTTTTAACTATTCCTGATTGTGATTTTTTTTTTCTTATTTTAAAAATAAAACACATGCAAATTCAATTACAGTTTAACTCTGTCTCTTTTTCTCAAATCGATGACATACATGTCAAATGCTGAGAAAAGAGGTAGCTTAAGTCAGAGGCAATTATATAAGTAGAAAGAGAAAAATTCATGGACAACATGGGGATTTGCCCAATAATTCATAACCATTAACCCGTACCACATTATGTCACTAATCACAAACGTTAAAGTATTTTATAGGAATTTTATGTGATGGAACAACTCATTGTAAAGGATCATTGTGGAGTGGAAAATAAAGAAAACATTAAAAGCTTTTGAAAACTTTTAAAAGCTGAAAAGTGTGGCATGCTTTTTATTAATGCCACCCCACTGGCACCTGTCAACAGATAATCCCATTTGAGCTGTGGATCTCTGCAGCTCCTCAAGAGTCACTTCTTTCTCCAAAAGTCTTTTTAGGTGGAAATTCTCGACTTGGCGGGTTAGCAATTGTTACATACTCTTTTTAAATTGCAGACGATGAACTGATCAGCACTTTGTGAGATGCCCAGGACTTGAAATGATAATCTAAAACCTAAACCTGCTTTGACCTTCTCTACAACTTTCTCCCTGACGTTTCTGCTACACTACTTGGTCTTCATGAATCTGTTTGTTCACTAATATTCTCCTACAAATCTACATAATAGCTTCATTTTTAGAGAGATTAAATTACACACAGGAGGACTCAGTCTATCAGTTAATTGGTTTCTTGTTGATTAGTTGATTGACATTTGATTTAAAGGTACCAGATTTTATTTTCTTTTTAAATCTTTGAAGCTGTTCTTCATACAACATTTTGAGAACATGTGCCATTTTACCCCCACTTCAAAGATATGTGTTACTTTGTGTTACATAAAATCTCAATAAGACACATTCAAGTTTGTGCTTTTGATGTGACAAAATGTAGAACAGCACAAGCTCTATAAATACCTTTTGCAAGGCATTCTGGGAAGAAACACAGGTGAGAAACGCAGTCATTATCAAGTGACCTCTGAAATTCTGGCACCTGTATGTCATATTTCAGCTCCTTCTCTTGAATCTTTGTTCAGTTTTTTTTTGTCCTCTGCACTCACCTAACAGGACACAAACAAGTGTATCCAAAAATATATATATATTTTTTTTCATATCGCCAAAGTGATCTCTACCACCATGTTGTTCAAGTTCTAGACTCCCCCCTCTGTCTCTTGATAAGCAGATATCATAAAGTTAGATCAGGGATCAGTAGAGGCCAGCAGCTGACACGGGGAACCTGATCCCTGTGGCTTTCCAGCAGCACAGCTTGTGTCTGCTGCAGACATTCCTAGTGCAGGAGGGTCATCATCCCTCCTTTCACCTCAGCCTGTCCCCTGTTTGCTTTCACATCTTCCCTTTTCCATTAACCCACGAGGCCGGCTGGCAGACAAAGGCTGCAGAGGTGAATTTTCCATTCTTTGAGCCATTTTTTATCAACATGTCTGACCTGTCTGGTGCAGTCCATCTTCACATCATTCCACAATTTTCCACATCTTAGTTTGGTCTAATCCAGTCTGTCAGCACTTGCAATCAGTGAGATTCTGGCACTTGGTGCACGACTGGTACATTAATCCAGAGATAATAGAGTTTTAGCATATTCAGCTAGCCCAAAAGCCAGTCAGAGGTCACTGCTTTGGAAGGATCTAATAAGGATCTTGCAACCTTCATGTAAAACACCAGAAATATATGGAAATATGTTGGAAGGCTGTAAAGCTCTGGTCTAATGAAGCCACAGGTGTTGTGAATTTTAAAACCTTTTGTCCTTTTTGCAGTGTCACTGAATTTAATCTGTAATAACATGTCACTTTACCAATAGGTGATCGATCATTTGATTAAACTGCCAACTCTTGAACAGACAGCTCATTGTTTTTAGTCAACTAAGTTATTGTAGTGAGTTTTTTTTTTTTTTTTCTCAGATGCTGCAGTGCTGCAAAAATGTGTCACAGCTGATTTTTTTAGGTGGAGGTGAATATTAAATATTTCCCTTTCGGATTCTCTCATTCATATGATAAGTCTTATGTGAACGATGCTGGAGAACTGTAGACATTTATGCCTCCGAAGAACAGAAATTGAAATTAAAACCACCACCGAAACAGAGCCAGACCCACCTTCTACACAGACAGCCTTGTTGAATCCTTCAGCTCTGTTGACTGGGGATGCACGGCTTGAGTCTCCAGTCCACTGACAGGTAATCAATCAACAACAGAAATCCAAGTCTGAGACAAGCTCAAGTAGGAGTCCCTCTCAGCTGCTCCCGCTGCTGCTGTTTCTCCCCTGATTGAGTCAGACTGTGCAGAGCGGACTGACTGAATTAGTCGAGGCTCAGACGTGAGTTGTTAGAAACTTTTCCCCTGACTGCTCACGCCATCTGCATTCTGAGAAAAGTCTTCCTTGCGCTCAGGACGACTGTAGCGGTCAAACACTCACGGGGAGGGGGGCGGCGCCTTTACAGCTGAAGTCCACCTGGAGACCTGCTCAGTCACAAAAACATGCATACAAGTCTCACTCCAGGCACTGCAAAATGCAGCCCCAATTCCTCCAGTCATTCTGCCTGGTGAGGCTCAGCCTGTGTGTAGTTGGCTACAGAGAGGAGGAGGAGGAAGAGAAGGGAAGAGGAAGAAAGAAAGAGAGAGGGAGGGGGAAGAGAGTGCACGAGTATGTTTGAGGAAGTCTTAGAGCGAGAGCTGTGTTGGAAACCAGCTCTGAGTGCATCTGACTTTCTCTTGTATTCCACAATAAACAGACGGAAAAGGGAGCATTTGACCTTTCAAATGGTCTTCCACTCATTCTAAACATCTGAATCAACAGCCGGGAATTTTCTTTTCCTATGAATCATAAAGAGGAATAAAAAAAATGGCACTTTCCATTTATCATTTGTGACTAACGCCGAACACGGAGAGTGGAGGGAGACAGAGGGAGTCAGCACCGTTCCAAGGTGTCTTCAAAATGATGACATGAACTAATGGCTGTGTAAATGCAACTCAACAAACATTTATTTAGTCTTGGCTCTCACTGAGGTGAAAACCCAGCTGTATACACACCACGGAAACTCCAGTCTTGTTTATTTGGGACTACGCTAAATGTTTTCTCGCTCCATAGTGATGCAATGGTTTCTTCTCGTGAAGGTTTCTACTGAGGAGTAGCATTTTTCCTCTGCATGCATGCATACAAAGAATAAAGATTAGGATACAGAGTTGAAATTAGGATCAATAACATTTTTTTCAATTTGTAAGTTTCCAGAATTTTGAGAGAATACTTTTGACTTGAATTTCTTCGTCTTTCAAGTCGACATAAGATTCCTCTGTGTTTGGCAGAACAACTTTTCAAACTTTTTTGACTTGAGTCAAACATTTGCTGCACAAGAATCTTGCAGTGATTTGCTGCATGTTTGGCTCATTCCTCTTGGCTCAACCACACATTCTGTGCTCTACTCACAGATTTTCTATGGAACCGAGACCAGCTCTTTTGTGATGGCTGCTCATCACAAAGAGCAGCTTTTGTGGCATGCTTAGAGTTATTTTCCATTTCGAAGTCACATGCTTTACCTTTACTGAGATGTTGCAGTAATATTTCCTGCATCAGATTCTTTCTTTATGTTGACCAATACAAATAAATTCACCCTCAAATCCTTTTCATTAAACTTTGATTTCACATAGAGATGAGCCGCTTTGAGACTTGCATAAACATGTTGCTACTTTTGGTCTGACCAATATTTACAGTCTTCAGGAAAATAAAAAAATAAAACACTAGGTGGTAGTAGCTATCTTTGATCAGCCATTCTGTTAAACACCTCGTTTTTATAGTGTCACATTTATGTGACACTATAAAAGCTCACGTTTGAGCTGACAGTGCTCAAACTCTAAGCACTGTCAGCATGATGAGTAAAAGCCAAGCTGTGTTAATTTCCATCTTTCAAGATTGACAAGAACCCATAGGATGCTGATTCGCTGGAGGAAACAGCATCCTATGATTCCTCAGCTGCTGATGATTCAATCCAGATTCTAGATTCTGCAGATAAGAGGTCACATCAATCAAGTTTGGAAAATTACACTCATCAAGCTGTAAAAAACAACAACAACAAAAAAACTAGTATAGGCAACTTCATTTCCTTCTTTATATAAAAAGAGAAAAGATTACAACGGCAATTTCAAAAATATCGCTTTTTTAATTTTTCTAAGGTATCAATAAGCATCATTATTGCTTATATTGGTAGTTGGTGATTAGTAGGAGTTTTTTTCAGTTAAAGTATCAGCAGGTGGGTGTTCAAAATCTGAGATCATTTCCTCCACAGTGCCCCTACAGGCCCCCTGTATATTGCATCTGTTCGCAGCTTGGTGCTGATCTCTAGAACAAACCATCTCCAGCTGCACAAAGATTTTTTTTTTCTAATTCACAAAAATGTTTCACCTTCACATTTTGAATGTTGCACTGGCAGTATAGATTTAATCCCTGAGCTTTTGTGATCTGAGTCAAAAGGACCTGAGCATAGATGGAAGTCTTTATATGATTAAATAGAATTTTTAACCTTACTTTTCAGCTTATTATTACTTTTTCTACACTTTTTTAAAATCAGTTTTTTTATATATATATATATATATATATATATATATATATATATGTATTTTTTTTTTCATATCTTGTCTGGTTCTTGAGTGTGATAATTTGAGTTACTGCATTATACTAACATTACACAATTTTAATCAGGAATTTAGTTCCACTGTTTCAAGCTTATCCCACAGAGGGTGTGACTGCTGGGTGTTACAAGACGCCCACCTACACTAACTCCAAATTAAGTGTTGAGAATAAACAACAGTGGGCTCTGAACCATATGTGCTCGATCGTCCTTCAGCACACTTTATTATATTTGCAGCACAAAGAATGTTGAACACGAAGCGCTGTGACCTCATTGGCGTAGGAAGTGGTCGTCTGCAAACAAACTGGAGCTGCAACTTCTCCCGTGAGGATTCTGAAAGAATTAATCCGATGGACAACTAATAAGATCAGAATGAATGAATCTTCGTACAATGAGCCTCTGAGAGTTGCATTTTTGTCCCAATGAGTCTGGGGTTCTCATGGCCTTACAGTCAGAGGTTTCGGACAGTCGGTGACTTCTGAAAGATGACGGGAATTTTTGGAGACACAAGCAGACCAAAGGGTTTTCCTGTGGGGTTGGAGCAAAGTTATTTTAGTTAAATCTTTTAATAATTTAAGCTGTATAATAATAAATACTATATTGTTTTCATTCATGATCATCTGCAACATTTCTAAAAGGCATTTAATGTGCACCAAACAGCAGGAGCTCAGCAAGCACCTTTCACACAGCATGTATAGGGGACTCAAATTATTTATAGTTCAAACAAAGCATGAGGTCCAAGTTGAGAAGAATAGAATTGAGAAAAATCTGAATATAGATTTCGTAAATTAATAGTTCCCTATATGACCTAAGTTCAATATCCAAACTGGCTGCTGTGACATGCTTGGTTCTTCAAAATCGATGTAATCATATTTTCTCAGTGATGGGAGTTACAATCAATTTATTTATTTATTTCTGTTAATTGTTAATAGCAGTGAGCAGCAAAACAATCATTCTAATATCTTTCTGCTTTTCCAGCAAAGACTCTGTTTAATTTGTTTTGAAAGTGGGTGCATAGATATGGGAATGACATCACACCCAAGAATAGTGAAGGACAATGAGCATGCTCATACTGTAAATAAAGGCTCAAGAGTTCATACATACCACAACAAAGCTTTCACTGAACCTGAACTCAGGGACCCTCGACTTCTGCAAGTCACCACTCTTTATTTTTGGAGGGGCGGAGGATGACATCCCAGTATAAATAGAACATAGCAACAAAACGCTGCAAAGTTGATGTTGCAGAATAAAGTAGTAAGCTACATATTTACCACTGCTGGGAATTTTTTTATTACACTGAACTAGAGGGTATCACTAAGCTCTACTTTCTAAACACATGGCTTTCAAACGTTAAACATTTCCTTTTACGAGTTTGAATGTGTAAAATAAAAAATAAAATACACTGGAAATATGTCATACATATATAACATGGCATCCAAATGGACTAAACTTGAATTTGATGTCAAAAAAGGCTGAAAAAGTCAGTATCTGCTTAAAATCACTCAACATAAGCTTCTCTCTTAGAT
Organism: Poeciliopsis paucimaculata; assembly: GCA_903067055.1. Taxonomy (NCBI): domain Eukaryota; kingdom Metazoa; phylum Chordata; class Actinopteri; order Cyprinodontiformes; family Poeciliidae; genus Poeciliopsis; species Poeciliopsis paucimaculata. The sequence goes on along the minus strand of CAEGAD010031436.1, from coordinate 444 downwards.
CATCAAAGAAAGAAACGGAGAGAGAGAGAGAAAGAAAGAACAACTATAAAACACCCTATTTTCTGCAGACCACTGACATAAACTAAACCTAATTTTATCCCTAAAGTCACCACACCTTCAAAGACGCTTGCTTTGGGATTTCTGCTTGCAGTCTGCTCAGCACAATCAGAATCTAAACACATTTCAGGGAGTTAAAAAAAAAACAACCTTGCATGACTCTCAGCTGAACTGTATTCAAAAGCAATCTTAACATTTGCTGGTCAGTGGAGTACACAATGATTCAAAATGACAAACACGTTAATACATAACATTCCAACTAAGCAGTCCTAGTTTTAATACACAAACATATATATATATAGATATGTATATATCTATATATATATAGTTTGATTTGGTTTCTTCTGTTTATGTTCTTGCCTCTATCTTTTCTTCCCACAATGTAGA
>CAEGAD010031432.1:0-30127 GCA_903067055.1 Poeciliopsis paucimaculata | reverse complement strand
GTGATGTCCTACAGTCCATCATGTTGAACTCAGTATGTTTTCTTAGCCGGTATTACTGCTTGGTGCTTAAAACATCAGCAGTTTATCAGTTTTGCATGAACTCCTCCTTGCAGGGAGGAGTTGGAATCATGTGATGTTTTGTCCAAAAGGAGATCTCGGCTTTGTCAGCAATCATTAATCACACAAATTGTAATCGTCTATAACTTTATCACAAAAACAAGCAGAAATGAACACAAAGGCACACAAAGGCATGAAGTACTACAACAAAAGAAAACTATCTTGATTAATTTCAGCATAGCTCCTAATTTGGTCTGCTATATCTTTATAATGAAATCTAAAGATTTCATTATACATGTTTTGAAGAAAGAGATAATACATTTAACAAGATTGCCAGTTATAGTCTTATATCTCATTGGCTTTTTCATTGCCACACTCTTTAATAATAAAGCAGTTTTATTCAGCAGTCGTGTTGGAGCTCCAGCTCAAGTTTTCTGAAATACAAAAAACTTGTTGAAAATTTCTGAGCACTAAGAGCAAAAATATAAAAATCATCTGCTTCAATCTGTTTTTACTGCTTGTTTCCATGTTTTCTTTTCTGATATAAAAAAAATGATGGAAGGTGTAAAAATTCAAACTATAAAATGTAATTCATGATTTATTTGAATACAAATATCACTTCGCAGTCTGAAACTTGAAGTCTAACAGATCAATATTTATTGTTGCTGGAGGTTTTTGTACAGCTGCTGAACCAACTTCAGTCACTGTGTGTCTCGCACAGTAATACACAGCAGAATCTTCAGTCTTCAGACTGTTCATCTCCAGATACACCTGTTGTTTGTCGTTGTTTCTGGAGATGGTGAACCGGCCTTGGACTGATGGAGAGTACCACTGGCTGCTACCACTGGGCTTACTTACGAGTGCAACCCACTCCAGTCCTTTCCCAGGAGCCTGTCTGATCCAGTGCATCCCATAGCCACTGAATGTGAATCCGGAGGCTGTGCAGGTCAGAGTGTGGGATTCTCCAGGTCTTTTAGCCACTGATTCAGATTCTGTTAGAGTCTGAGCATGGCTTCCTATTGTAATAAAAAATAACACATAATTGATATGTTAGTAATATAAAATGAAAAAAATTCAAATAAAAATCAGAGTAAATTATCACCTGTCCAAAAGACAGTTGAAAACAGCAGCACTGCTCTGTAGTCCATCATGTTAACCTCAGTGTCCTGTTCTCTTTAGGAACCTGCATAAAAATAGCTGAGTTTTACAGTAACTCCTCCTCACAGGAAGAAACGACCCACTTAGAGAAAAAAACTATTGATCTGGAGTCAGCATTTGTATGACTCCTGCAGAATGATAGAAAAAACTGTCTTGCTCAGGTAAATACTGGAAATTCAAAATCTACAATAGATTAGTTGTGATTTATCTATTTTGTTTTTGACAAATTGAAGATTAGTTTGACTTTTATTCACAATTTTTGTTAGGTATTCTGACTTTATTTCTGCTGTTTTAAGTGATTTTTCTCAAACCTTCCAAGGTCAACAAAAAGCAAGGTTACAACAAGAACATGACTGAGTATCCATCTATTAAAACTGTAGACTTAAATATTTAAATCTGGTTAACATCAGTGATCTGAGGACACCTTGTGGTGATAGTTGGGGATTTTGTTCATCTCTAAATCTGGTTTGTGCATCAACACTATAAGGGTGGACAAATCCTTAAGCATATTTTTTTTTTTATCTTTTAGTAAAATTAAAGAAGTTCTAGATAAAAGCGGAAATCAAAGTTCATAAAATATAGCCAATATTTTCAGGTTACTTTCAACAAGATGGAAAACGGTTTTTCTGTTATTATGTTCTTTTTATCCCAGCACCTACTGAATATTATATAAGAGACAGGTGCCTTTAGAGTTAGACATCTGTAAGTCATAATGATTAATATTGTATTTATAACTAAAGTTCACTAGGTTGTGCTCAAACCTATTGAACCCCTAAAACCTCTTATTTTGTGAAATACAATAAATAGATTAATAAAAAGATTAATAACATCACAGATGGACTCATATTTCTTCCCATTAGATTGGATTTATGTTGTTAACGATAGGATAGAGATAGGATATTAAATGAAATAATATTATCTTCATTCTTTGCCTTGTCTCAGTGGTTCAGTATAGTCTTCATATCTCTATATAGTCACAATTTCTCACAGTTACATTGAAGACTTCCAGGCTTGGGGGGACATGAGGTTTTTGTACAGCTGCTACATGAACTACAGTCACTGTGTATCTCGAACGCAATGATAAACAGCAGAATCTTCAGTCTTCAGGCTGTTCATCTGCAGATACAGCTGCTGTTTGCTGTTGTCTCTGGAGATGGTGAACCTGCCTTGGGCTGATTGAGAGTAGTATGTGCTGCCTCCATCATAATTGACAGCTGCAACCCACTCCAGTCCTTTCCCAGGAGCCTGTCTGACCCAATGCATCCCGTGGTCACTGAATGTGAAACCTGAGGCTGTGCAGGTCAGTTTGTGGGATTCTCCAGGTATTTTAACCACTGACTCAGATTCAGTCAAAGTCTGACCTTCAACACCTGTAAACCAAAGAAGCAAAATTGCAATTCTTATAATAAGGTAATTTCTCAAAGACAGATGTATGCCCTTTTAGCAATTTCTCACCTATAAAACAGAGGGCAAAAATAAACAGCCCTGATCTGAAATCCATCATGTTTCAGTGTGGCTCTATGTTCTCCAAGAGCCTCTTCTTGGTAATTTAACTAAAGCAGGAAGTTAAAGGTTTTGCATTGACTCCTCCTGCTAGGGACAGAGCGGAAATGAAACTTAGATCTTAGAACAGTTTAACAAATTTCTCTCTTTTATTTAGTTTTGATCTTTCTACAATTTGGTCATCAGAGATTTCATCTTTTTATATATATGATTTTTTTTATCACATTAATAGGTTAGTTGTACTTTGTGCTATTTTTTAATATCTTTCATTTTTGTCATTATTTTTTGTGATAACTTTATTTTATTTAAAGGAAATCGGGTTGAGATGAGACCTTGTAAAAGAGATAATAGCAACATCATATTTACAAACAGCCTGACAAATTAAAACTATATAAAATAATAATTGACACATAAAAGGAAAGCAAAATAACAAAGTATTGCAAAACAATATGATGGATGGATGGAGAGATGGAGGGACAGATGGATGGATGAAAATTGTACATATTAATTTACCAACTCCAGGAATAAAATATGTGTGACTGTTATTGAAAGAGGTGAGGCTGACAGCAGATGCTTATTATTTTATCAACATTATCGTTTGGTTGTTTGTTAATCCCACTTGATTGCATAAAAAACAAGTGAGATGGGAGCTTTTTCAATTTTCATTTTGTTGGATAACAATAAAACAGGTCGAGGGTTTTTTTTAATAACATTCTGGGTTGTTTTATATTATTTTAAACACAAAGTGATTCAAATAAAACATCAAAATTGTATTATGAACAAAAGGTTACTTGTGCTCAAATATTTTTGTAATAATGGAATGCATTATTTATCTCTTTGATTGTTTACATTTACAGTCTTACACTGGAAGATATTGGAAAAACTCTGTCCAGATAACTTTGAAGGCATTGAGGTTTTTGTACAGCTGCTGAACCGACTTCAGTCACTGTGACTCACGAGCGCAATAATAAACAGCAGAATCTTCTGTACTCAGGCTGTTCATCTGCAGATACAGCTGCTGTTTGCCGTTGTCTCTGGAGATGGTAAAGCGGCCTTGAACTGATTGAGAGTAGTATGTACTGCTACCGCCTGGATTAATTAATGCAAGCCACTCCAGCCCTTTTCCGGCAGCCTGTCTGACCCAGACCATCCAGCAGTCACTGAATGTGAATCCAGAGGCTGTGCAGGTCAGTTTGTGGGATTCTCCAGGTCTTTTAATTGCTGGTTCAGACTCTGTTAGCGTCTGACCATCAACTCCTATAAAACAACAAAAAAAAGCACAGTTTTAGTTTGGTGATAATTTACTAAAGACAGATTAAGTTCTGTTAGCATTTCACACCCATCAGAGAGATGACTAAAAGGAGCAGAGCTGATCTGAAGTCCATCGTGATCCAGTGTGCTACTTGTTCTTTGACGATTGTCATATATTCATGGCTGGACCTAACTGAAGTTTTGCATTGACTCCTCCTGCAACGGAGGGAGGAACACAAACTTGGACTGGACTGTTATTATAACAGTCTGTATTAATACCATTTCATTCAGTTTGAAAGTTTTCTATCTTAACTGAATGAGTCATTATCCTTCTGAACTCTAAGCATTGAAATCCTATTAATTATGCTGATAACAAAAAATGTAAGAAAAGTATATGTGCTTTCAAATTAAAGGAAAAATAATCAAAAATAGACTGCACAACAAAAGTTTCATATTTATATATACTTTAAAACACTTTGTAATTAAAATAATATTTGTTGTATCAGGTTTATAAATTTACCTTTTAAAATTTCAACTTTCAACTAGCTTTTTCAGGATTGTTTGAAAACTTTTATGTAAACCACTTGTTCATTTGTGTTCATATTTGAACCCCAATACCGTTACAATATATAAGCTTAACAAGCAGCCAATTGTAATAAAATTTCCATATTAAATAAACTAACATGCAGTGTTAAGTTAAATTGTAAAAAATATAGTTCAACTTAACCATAAAGATTCTATAACTGCAGTCTTGTCTTTACTCCATTACTCCACATACTTAAAGAAAGACGGCATCCATCTACAGAGATCAAAAGACTGGGAGTACATGAGTTTATTAGTATGAGAACTTGAAGAGGACAAAGTCTCTAAAACTCACAATTAAATTCCCCAGCAGAAAGGTTGGTATACCACCTCTCAGAACTGTTTACATGCCTAGTTGTTCCACTAGAATGAAAATGTAAAAACTTATTTTTAATGGTGTTAAAAACATATTCTTTGTTTGGTTATTAGACAGCTGTCATTATTTTTCTTTTCAAACTTTATAAAAATTTTCAAAAGTGTTTAATAGTAATACACTAAAGATGTGTTAGGAAAAAGCACTGCTCTGTAAAGTAAAGAGATTACCAGTGAAATGAAAACAGATACAGAAATGTGTGTTCCTGGCATTATTAAGGTCTGAGGCCCCCTTGTGGTGATTTTCTGCAACATTCATTCTGATTCTCTGGGGTTTTTGTTCAGCTCCTCATGTAGTCTGTATCACTGTGTCTCTCTCTTTTGCACAGTAATACACAGCAGTGTCTTCTGGCTGCATATTCTGTCCATTTAGAGTCACTCTACTGTTGGAGGAGTCTAAGTTGACGCTAAACTTATTTCGTAGCGAATCTTTGATAGCTGTGTCTCTACTGATCCACTCCAGTCCTTTTCCTGCAGGCTGTCTGATCCAGTGTGTGAAGTAGCTACTGATAGAATAAGAGACCTGGCAGGTGATGCTCACACTTCCCCCAGCCTGCACAGACATGGAGGGCAGCTGGTTCAGCTGTTCACCTTTTAAACCTGCAAAGAAGGATTAATCGTGTGACATTTTTTACAGACTAAATTGATGGTTGTAAATAATCTAGAAAAACTTACTTGCTACAGAAACTAGAAGCAGCAGCAACAGAGTCAAGGAGAACATGATTGTTGTAGTTGCAGGGGGAACATCTGATCCTCTTTTAAGGTGTGTGAAGTGATTTCACCACGTCAAACAAGTCACATGATTTACATAAAAAGACAGAGGGAGGTGATAACTTAAGTTTATCTGAGACAAAGACAAATCTCTGGTAGAACATAAGCATGAACTCCTAACATCTGTTACATTAATGGGATACATTTTGAAGGTACCTGTCATTTCAAGGGAACATGGCATAATATTTCTGTTCTTTTATTCTCCTTTTCTGATTAGATGACATTAATTAATTTCATTGGTATTATTTTATGTTTTAATCCACAAATGCGGACAACAAACTGAACATCAAAAGATACCTAAGTGAGATATAAAGGTTTTATAAACAAAACTAGAAAATTAAAAATAATTAATGTCTCCTTTTGTGAAAACAGTTTTGGTGGTTGTTAGGTTTTTATTTTTAAGTTTATTTTATGTTTTCTGTTGCAATTGCCAGTAGTTTTCATTATTCAAATGTTGAGTATTTTTAATTTTTCGGTCCACTATGACACATTTCAGTCAATGTTTCTGTGCAATATTTTATATTAAAACTTTTGATGATTATAAGTATGCAAAAAATCCTAAAGTACTTTCATACAGTAGTAGTAGTAGTAATAGTAGTAGTTTGTGAATTGTTGTGAATTGGATTCACAGTCTTAGTTAGCGTGCATGACTCATCTTCACAAAGAAAATTCATGTCTCTGTTATGATGTTAAGTTCACAACAACTTGTTTCTTCATGTCTTGGAAATTATATTTTTATTAAACTGATTAATAGAAAACATGTCACACATTTTATGTATTAAAGTCACATTTAATAAATGTATGTTTTGTATTTTTAATTAAAGTTACATTTCTAAATAACATCAAATACTTTTATGTACAAATGTGTGCATTGTGGGATGTATTTCTCATTCATTTTTTTTCTGTTACAGATTTATATCAGGGGATTTTGCACAGCGACTGAACTGACTTCAGTCACTGTGGTTGCCGAGCACAATAATAGACGGCAGAGTCTTCAGTCGTTAGGCTGTTCATCTGCAGGTACACCTGCTGTTTGCTGTTGTCTCTGGAGATAGTAAACCTTCCTTGAACTGACTGAGAGTAGTATGTGCTTGTAGTATAAATAGTTGAAATCCACTCCAGTCCTTTCCCAGGAGCCTGTCGGACCCAAGCCATCAAGAAGCTGCTGAATGTGAATCCAGAACCGGTACATGACAGTTTGTGTGATTCTCCAGGTCGTTTAACAGCTAGCTCAGATTCTGTCAGAGACTGATTATCAACACCTGCAAGAAGAAGAAAAAAGTTTGAGAAACTACCTGCATGAACAAACTGAAAATTGATCTAAATTGAGAAAATGTGGAAGAAAAAAAATCTTGAATATTTCACCTGCAAAGCAGATAGTTAAAAGCAGCAGGCCTGTCATGTAGTCCATTCTGCTAAACAGGTTCCTGTTGTTTTTAGTCAGCCCACCTAAAGTCAAATATATAGCTGTGGATGACATCCTGCCCTGTAGGGCTCCTCCTGATTGGACAAAGACTAAACAGCTTATTTGTTTAGTTATGTTATTTTTGTGAGATTTTACTTCAGGATCTAGTTCTATTGAAATTTCTATTTTATTTTTATTTGCTATTCTGTAGATATTCTTTAAATAAAATCTGTGAGAAGTTTCTATTTATTCATCTGAAAACAGTGCATGTTATATTACAACAAGATTATTTTCTAAAGGCCAATAAATAAAAAAATTAAACGGATGTGTGAACAGAAATGAATAACCGTTGGTATTAAAAACTAAACATAGAGAGGATGAACAGATTTATTTATTAATTTTAATTTTATGTTGTTTCACACAGTAATTTGGGTGCCATACAATAAAGCAATACCATTGCTTCCAAAGAGAAGCTGTTTCAAAACAGGGAATCAGTGTGAATGCTAATAAATAGTCAGCTTGACTGAAAATCTGAGAAGATATACACTATTGACTGATAAGCTCAACACAAATAGAGTATAGGATAAACACCAAAGAAAATTATAGAGTAAATGTATAAGCTGAGCTCGTTTAGATACATCTGGAACATGAAACAAATATGAGAAAACACAGATTATATTTGCCGAAAATATTCATCACTACTTGAAAAGTAAATTACCAATTATAATGTTTTCTATTGCTGATAAGTATTTGCATAATATACTACTTAGTCATTCTACTGTCAGCACCGCCACCACCTGGTAACAGAGAAAACATTCTCTTTTAAGTTTTGTCCAGCCTCTTCACCTGCTTTCACCGCTGTGCTTCTGTTGCACAGCAGAGTCCTCTGGTCCTAAACTAGACACAGTCTCAGGTACATCATGCTGTTGCTGTTGCTATTCGACTTCATAAAGTGCTCAAATAGTATATGGAGCACATATATTTTATGGTAATCATGCTTTTTCAAGCACCAAAAATGTTCCTTATTTATTCCCTCTCTCTCTCTCTTTGTGTGTCAACCAAGATCTCAGATCCATATGTTTGTTGGCATTAGATTACATTTAGATTATATTTACATCCCCTAAAACATTTTACATTAGGTTTATTCCTCTCCTTGTCTTAGTATAACTATTTCCATTCATCTATTACATCGTTGTCGGTGTCTCATGGGGGAACACAGAGTCACAAAGGGAAAAAAAGCTCAGGGGATTTGAGGTTTTTGTACAGCTGCTACAGCAGCTTCAGTCGCTGTGCCTCTCGAGCGCAGTAATAAACAGCAGAATCCTCTGTTTTCAGGCTGTTCATCTGCAGATACACCTGCTGCTTGCTGTTGTCTCTGGAGATGGTAAACCTGCCTCGAACTGACTGGGAATAGTATGTGCTGACACCATCACCCCTGATACCAGCGAGCCACTCCGGTCCTTTCGCTGGACTCTGTCTTATCCAGGACATCCAGTGGTCACTAAATGTGAATCCTGAAGCTGTGCAGGTCAGTTTGTGGGATTCTCCAGGTATTTTAACCACTGACTCGGATTCAATCAGAGTCTGACCTTCAACACCTGTTAAACAACGGAGTCATGAAGTAAAGTTCTTGTTGGAAAACAGTTTCTGAAACACAGAATTAAGCTCTGTCTGCATTTTCTCACCCATAAAGCAGATGATAAAGAGAAACATTCCTGATTTGTGGTCCATCCTGGTCCAGTGTGCTCTTTTGTCTCTGACAACCTTTTTACTGTCGCACAAATATGACTGGGTTTAAAGTTTTGCATTGACTCCTCCTCATAGGGCGGGAGAAGAAATAATACACAGATTTGTATGTGAAACTCATTGTTTGACTGGATCTGCTGTAGCTCGTACAGTTTCACGACCGTCTTTCTTTTTATTTTTCCCCCTAAAGTAGTCAACTGAGATTTTTCTCCTGATGTGGTTTTCGCTCAACAATATGAGAGGAATCATTGAAAGATGCCAGTGTTAATCAGCTGTCAGACCAACAATGTGAGAGATGCAAGACATTTAAAATAAAGTGTGTTATTATTGGAAAACTCATCTCAAGACCTGAGTTTTTCTAGTTTAGGATGCCGGATTTTATACATGTCTTTGTTTAATGTTATATTACCAATTCTTTTTGAAAGATAATCTTTTCTTATTTTAGATAGTTTAGTCTACTGTAGCAGCTGTCGGAATAATTAACGACCATGTCCCCAGTTGACATATGAAATAAAGGAATATTTCATATGCCTTTTTGTGTTTACATTTTAATATTTATCTGCTGAACAGTAAATTAAGAAAATGTTATTCCATTTTAAAAAAATATTCTTCAAATAATGTATTTAGGTTTTTAATATAAAGCTTTGATCTTCAAATAATTTAATATCAATATCTTTAACAATACATTTTAAATATATTGTTAAATATATTGCTTAAAGATAGTGACAGCTTAAAGATGTAGCTATTACTTATATCAAGCTTAAAGTCAAGAAAAAATAAAACCAAAACCGTAGTTAATTAATCTTCTTTGTAAGTTTTATTCTGTCTGTAGTCAATATATGTCAATGTGACATAAATTTACAGAGTAGTTAGTTATTCTAATATTACATTCCCAGGACTCGAAAGCTTCATGAGCTGAATAAAAATAGGAAAAATAATTCTCAAAAATCCATAGTCCTCTTGTTGTTTAGTCTACACTGCCACCATCTGGTCATTGAGAAAATATTTCCAGTGCAGTTTTTGTTCTGCCTCTCTGCCTTTTTTATATTTTGTTTATCTGGCACATTAATACACAGCAGAGTCCTCTGGCCCTAAACTAGACAGTCTCAGGTACATCATGCTGTTGCTGCTTTCTCTGATTTTTACTTTACCCTGAAAATACTACAATAACTTGTTCCACTTCTATCTGTAAAAATGTATCCCACAGACTGTCTGTCCAGTTTATCTGACAGCATCCAAAAGAGAAGTCAGATAATTTACTGATAATCACATTCTTAGAGTACAAAGCTGTACTTCTTTGTACTGGAGTTTTTGAAAAATATGTCACAAATATTTTGTGCTCAATATGTAAGACGTTTAAACGGATAAAGCAATGTATGATTTATGCATGGTAAAATATTTTAAGTTTAGATACATTAATCAATTGTTAGAATTTAAACATCATCTTAAACTTTGTAATTACTTATTTTACAATAAAGCTGATTTTAAAACTTTCGTATTCCCATTGCGTGTGCAAGAATCTATTCATTGTGTTAAATGTTTTGCACTTTATACAAAAATCATAACTTTTGTATTGAAACCTTATTTTGAAATTATTTATTTTAAAACTAAAAACATGGAATAAATAACTGTGTCACTCTTAGTTTTACAGACAAGTCTCACAGATAAAATAAAACAATCCACTAGATAACTCTCAGGGGGATTGAGGTTTTTGTACAGCTGCTTAAACAACTTCAGTCACTGTGCTTCCCGAGCGCAATAATAAACTGCAGAATCCTCTGTTCTCAGGCTGTTCATCTGCAGATACAGCTGATATCTTCCATTGTCTCTGGAGATGGTGAACCTGCCCTGGACTGACTGTGAGTAGTACTTGGAACTACCACTGCCACTATTGATATAAGCGATCCACTCCAGTCCTTGTCCAGGAGCCTGTCTGACCCAGTTCATCTCATAGCTGCTGAATGAGAAACCAGAGGCAGTACAGGTCATTCTGTGGGATTCTCCTGGTCTTTTAACCACTGATTCAGATTCTGTCAGAGTTTGACAATAAATGCCTGTGAAGCAGAAACATAGTCATTGTAAGAATATAGTTTCTCAAAACAGATTAAAGTTCTCTCAGCAATTTCTTACCTGTAAAGCAGATAATAGAAATTAGCAACCCAGATTTGTAGTCCATCATGTTTCAGTGGGATTCTTGTTCTCTGACAGCATTTCCGCAGTCTCACTAATAAAGCTGGAAAACACAAAGTTTTGCATTGACTCCTCCCAGCAGGGAGGGTGGAGTTAAAACTCAGACTTGTGATATGCATTTCCAGAAGTATGCATTGATCATGTTTATTATTATAGGTTTAATTGTACTTAGAGATTTGCCATTTTCTGAAGATTTGGGTCACAAAAAAATAAGCTAATTTATGCAATGTTTTGGGAAGACAGAAGTAGGTTTTGAACCTTAAATAGTAGAGTGTAATTGTTTCAGGATAGTCTGCAAGTACATGCTGTATTTACCATGGGGAAATGTCATGGGACATGTTAAATAACATGATTTGATTCTAAGACAGTGACAAGAATTTATTGTAAAAGATAATAAAAAATGTGATTTAAATTTGTTTGTGTGCAACTCTATCATCGCCTCTTTATAAAGTTTTATGTGTTCAAAATGTGACCCTGAGTGGTACTCTGTGTTTTTGCACCATAGCTGCAGATTGTGCATAAAATAATTATGCACATTATTATAGGTCGTGTTTAAGGAGATTCTTCCATACTTTAGGAAATGTATGCCTTCAATTGTTACAAATACTTTCAGAATAAACATTGAAACATTAAATGACAAAACGATTTAAAAATCAGTGTATTATATATGAATAGGATGTAGTGTACAAAAAAAGCTTTGTTGTTCGATTGTAGATATTTTGCAATTTCTTGGCATCAGATCCAATATTCCCGACGTTGGTAGAGTGGTGAAAAAGGAAGATTAAGTGTATGGATTTATGCCTCTTAAATCTTAGACTCAGTGTTTAGTGTTGTAGAAACAAAAGCTTAGTTTTGCAGAGAGAGACTTCACAGAGAAAAGAAAATATTCCACTAGATAACTCTGAGCAGATTGAGGTTTTTGTACAGCTGCAGAAGCAACTTCAGTCACTGTGCTTCTCGAACGCAGTGGTATACAGCAGAATCCTCTGTTCTCAGGCTGTTCATCTGCAGATACACCTGATTTCTGCTGTTGTCTCTGGAGATGGTGAACCTGCCCGGGACTGACTGTGAGTAGTACTTGACACCACCACTGCCACTACTGATACGAGCAATCCACTCTGGTCCTTTCCCTGGAGCCTGTCTGACCCAGTTCATCCAGTGGTTTCTGAATGTGAATCCAGAAGCTGTGCAGGTCAGTTTGTGGGATTCTCCTGATTTTTTAACCATTGATCCAGATTCTGTCAGAGTCTGACAATAAATGTCTGTGAAGCAACACAGTAAAATTAGTCTAGTTGTTGTTATAAAAGTTTCAAAAAGACAAAATTAATTCTTGTCACTAATATCTCACCTGTCAAGCAAATGATAAAAACCATCAGTTCATATCTGTAGTCCATCATGTCTCAGTGTGATTTTTGATTTTGGTTCTCTGACAGCCTCACCTGTGACCACAGTCATATAAATACAGTTGGAAATTATTTAGCTTTGCATTGACTCCTCCTGTCTGGGAGGGAGGATTCAAACCCAGATTTAAGAGGTAAACACAGTGACAACTCTTTTTTGGTGGAACCTAGATATCTCGCTGAAAATACATAATTAAGTTAATAATAGTAATGCATCTTATGTAATGGCAGATTTGCTTTATTTTCTTTTTTTTTTTTTTTTTTTTTCTGCCATCAGTCAAGTTGCTAAAACCGATGCCTGTCTAGACATTAGATGGGTATCTCTCAAGAGACCGTTTGACAAAGTGAACTTTTATAAAAGTGAATAAAAAATATTTGTTTACTTTCTGTTCAAAAAAAGCATGTCATACATATTTATTATTTATTAAACATTTCTGTTTCATAGACAAACCCTTCTTATAGTTGCTGACCAGCTTTTTGCACTCTTTCACTGATGTTTTCGCAATTTATCTTTGCGGTGGAAATTTAAGCATTTCTTATATGAAGGCACCCATCCCACCAAATAAATCTTTAGCTTCCTCCAGCTGATGCACTTTAACATGTGATTATTTCTTCCAGACAAAAGAAGCATGTTTGAAAATTAAAATATTACTTTAAACCTTATTGTTACCAGCTTAATTGTACACATGAGAATTTTCATTTTCAGAAAACTTTGGCTTAGACACAATGTAATACGTTTATTCATAATTACTGTAGGGTATATTTCTTTTACACAAGTTTGTTTGAGGTTCATCAAAATAAAGGTCTTCATAGAGGAGAAGCAACACAAATATTTTTCTTAAAGCATCTGCTAGGAAATCAAATCATCTATTGAAGCTTGGTGTTCTTTTATTTTTGTGTGCCAATTTTTGCTTTGTGAGACGTTTTTGTCCAGCTTCTGTGCTAACATTATTATTGGATTTATTGGATAATTTGAAAATACACCGTGTTGTTTCTGTTAACTCTGGTGATTTTTTTACATCCATCAACATTGTTTTACTGGTGGTCCGAAAAGAATGTTTTGCAGGCCTCGGTCAGTCAATTTATACAAGGAAGCTAAAATGGAAAACATGTATTTTTTTTCCATAAAATACATTATACCTATACTGAGTCATGTTTCCTTAAATCATATACAGAATTCAAGCTGGTTGGACAGTAATTTTTAAAAAAAGTTCCTCTCTTATTCTTCGGTTCTAGTGTCAGAGTTTAGTGTATCTGCAGCTATAATACTGTTAGTTTTATATCTGTGCCTCACAAAGAAAAACAAAATAATCCACAAGATTAGAGAGGATTTAAGGTTTTTGTATGGCAGCTGAACTGACTTCAGTCACTGTGTGTCTCGAGCGCAGTAATAAACAGCAGAATCTTCTGTTCTCAGGTTGTTCATCTGCAGATACAGCTGCTGTTTGCCGTTGTCTCTGGAGATGGTAAGCCGACCCTGCACTGACTGAGAGTAGTAGATTTCCCGGCTGTCATATTTGATTATTCCAAGCCATTCTAGCCCTTTCCCAGGAGCCTGTCTGATCCAGTGCATCCAGTAGCTGCTGAATGTGAATCCAGAGGTCGAACAGGTCAGTCTGTGGGATTCTCCTGGGCTTTTTACAGCTGGATCAGATTCTGTCAGAGTCTGACAACAAACACCTTTGAAGCACAGCAGTCAAAAAAGTATAGTTGTTAGAAAACAGCTTCATTAAGGGAGATCAAAGTTCTGTCGAGATTTTCTTACCTGTAAAGCAAATGATAAAAAACAGGAGACCAAATTTGTTTTCCATCTTGTTTCTGTGTGATTCTTGTTCTCTGACAGCCTTGCCACAGTCACACAAATAAACCTGGAAATTGTTCAGCTTTGCATTGACTCCTCCTGTCAAGGAGGGTGGAGTTGAAACTCCAAATTTTTGAGTTAAACACAATTTATTAAAAAAATAAAAATAAAAAAAAGACACTGAGTCTCCATATTCTGAAATTGTAACTTGTTGAAATAATAGTTTTGATAAAGCACTGAGACAAGCATGAAGAAGGCAGGTGCATAATGGAAAAGGACATTTATTGATTAAGTCAATTTAGACAAACTACAAGGGGCAACCCAGATATGAAAAGCAACCAAATCTTGCAAATAAATCAGGAAAGTTTTACACAGAAAGGAGTAAATTCAGAAGAGTGGGGAAGAGTCTAGTTAACAGAATGCATTGCAGATGTGTGAGAAAATCTGACTATGAGGGGAAAGTGATAAATGAAAACCATAAATATGGAAAAAAAAACAAAAAAACTATAACTATTAATGCAGTAGCATTATTAGTGAAAACATTAGTGAAAAATTTGCATCATTATACAGTATATATTACTTGTGGAGCTGTTTAAAAACTGGCTTTTCAGAGATCTCTTAGACTTTTTGGATTTTGATAAGACACTTATGTCTTATAAAATGAATTTATTTTTAGCACATTAAATACAAACTGCAAAATTCTGAAGACTATCGTAATTAGCCTCTTTCATACACACAGATCTTACAGTTAAATTCAGTCATGTCTCTTGATCTTCAAGTGCATTTATGTTCTTTTTGGTGGGACTGTATGTGAAAATAAAATGACTCTGAGTCTTTTTCAGGAAGATATTCTCACAGTCAAAATTAAGACTCCCTTCAGATAACTTTGAAGGCACTGAGGTTTTAGTACAGCTGCTAAACCAAATGCAGTCACTGTGTCTCTCGAGCGCAGAAATAAACAGCAGAATCTTCTGTTCTCAGGCTGTTCATCTGCAGATGCACCTGATTTCTGCCGTTGTCTCTGGTGATGGTGAACCTGCCTTGAACTGACTGAGAATAATATATGTTGCTATCGTCATAATGAGCAGCAAGCCACTCCAGTCCTTTTCCAGGAGCCTGTCTGATCCAGTTCATCCACCAGCCACTGATTGAGAATCCAGAGGCTGTGCAGGTCAGTTTGTGAGATTCTCCCTGTGTTTTAACCACTGATTCAGATTCAGTCAGAGTTTGCCCATCAACACCTTCGAGGGGAAAAAAGAATTGAAACAATCTTAGCGTATTATGGTATTAAATGTAGACAAATCAGAAATGTAATTGAGAAAATTTTTATAAAACTTCAGTATTTCACCTGCACAGCAGATGAATAAAAGCAGCAGTCTTCTCCTGTAGTCCATCTTGTTAAACTGTATCTGTTGGTCTCAGTTCATCACTGTTAACTTAAATACACAGATGTAGGCAGATTTGTTTTCAATTGGCTCCTCCTCCAGAGCAGATAAATAATATATGGATAGATAATGACACTCATTTTACAAAACAAATGTATTTTCACGATATTCAGAGACACATTTGCCCTAAATAAATCTAGAGGTGTTTTTATTTTTATAATCCTATTGAACAAAAAAAACCCACAATTATAATTCCATACACTACAAAGTAAATATAGTTAAATAAGAATATTTAAATGTCAATTTCTCTGAGAAATATAATTTACATCTTCTCACATATTTTGCTGCTTTTTGTACTGCTAATTTAGAGTCACACTATTTGCAGCAATGTGACCATAGTCACAAAAAACATTTTGTTTATCTCCACATATTTTTGAACACTGTCAATTTTTCATGCTGTTGCTTTCTCAACCCTGAAAACTGTTTGAATAATATGCTTTACACTATTCTGTTTAAATGTAGCCGATAAATTTGAAAGTTTTTCTGATGGATTTTCTGATCCAGTTGATATCACATTTTCCAATAAGAGGTCAGATCTTTTCCAGTTGTGAAAAAGCCTGAATTGTCCACAAGCTGTCTCACCATAGGCCTGGGCTTTACTTTCTCAATAACAGACACAACAGCTGTTGCTGTCATGTTGTTAATAACTGTTTTGGCTGTACTGCTGTAAAATAATTATTCAAACTGCTTTCTTCTACTGCCACCTTCAGGTCAAAGTGTAGACCTCTGTGGGTACCTTCTGTTCATTGCGAACAAACATGAGTTTTAAATATTACAGAGCCACAGTAAGTTATGAATATAATTATGAATATAATTTTACATGATTGTAGAAATTAGTTTTAACCAGCTTGCCTAATGCTTTTGTGCACTTTTTATTGCACTGAAACAATGTGGAATATACAAAGAGTGACGTGATGCACATTACAGAACTGCATAACTCAAACGAAACTTATGTGTTTTGGATTATGTTTCATTGTCTAACTTGGTTCAAACCACTACTCACTTAATCGCTTTTTGGTGGAAAGAAAAAATCTGGAAATTGAATATTTTTATTTACTTATCTTTTCAGCAAATTTTTAATTTAACCTGTTTATTATTATTATTATTATTATTATTATTATTATTATTATTATTATTATTATTATTATTATTATTATTATTATTATTACTACGTTAGTGTTACCGAAAGTTATTTTATTTTATTTAAAAAATATATTTTAAGATAAAAATTATTTAGACAATGTATTTAATACATTTTATTTTATTTAAAAATAATTACCGTTCAAAGTAAATGTTTGGTAGACTTTTATTTTGAAGGTCAGAGGTTCACTGGACCAGACTTCCTCTAAGTGTAGCCACGCCTCCACCTCCACACAAACACACGATCCCAGCTAGGTTTTTATCCCTCCTAGATTGTGTGTATATATGTTAACTGTACCTCTTCGTTTCTCTTAAAGAAATGTGAGGTGTCATCGTTTTTGCTAGCGTCTGATGATTGAGGCAGCTTGTCTGCAGTCGCCACTTTCTTCCTGCATCAAGAGCAAAACAAGCTGGTAGGAGATGAATTACAGGAGGCTAACTCTAGAGTCACTACTGACCTTTTTGTTTATTTAGAAAGACACCGAAAATACTTCTCACAGCAGTCGGGACATTTATCAGGCACTGGAGTTTCACCAGCTTTTTCTGCGAGCATCAACAAATATCAACAGTAAGAGAAAAACCAACAAAAACGTTAGCATTAGCCATAACTGCATGTAATCAACACTATAATGCAGGCCTCAAAATGAATAATTTGGATGTTTTGAAGTGAGGTTTTGTGGTGAAGTTTTTAGCATTAAATATCTTATCTAAAGTAAAGATCTCAATTGAGGAGCAAATAGTTTTCTCTCAATGAATGCTAACGTCTAGCCATAGCAGAGCACATCGATCTGATCTCAAACTTTTCCAAGGTATTGATTTGCATTAGGTTTAATGAACCTGTGCATATGTCAGTCTTAAATAAAAAATAGTAAACCACAATAAAAATCGGTACACATATATAATCACCTTTTCACTTTTGCATCAGATGGTTTCTTTGTTAACAAATAGCAATAACTAAATCACATGTTCTGCTAGACATTTCACTACTACAAATTTCCTTTATTTTATTCCTTTGTAAAATACTTTCCACACTCGGATCTACTTTGACCTACACCTTTTTTTGGTATCTGGTTTCATCCAAGGATCTGTAAAGTTAATCTGATTCTGCTATATGCAGCCAAGAGTGATCTATCATACAAGTCACACAAATTAGGAATAAATTCAAGTATTGATTTTTATTTTTTGTTTTGTGAGTTTTTCCATTATTTGGACTATAAGTGTGTTGTGGCTTTCTAATAAACATGCTTGTAAAATGGTCTGCAACAGCTACATTTGCTCTCCAGGCTTTCCCAATATTCTCTGGATAACTTTACCTATAAATATTACTGTTCATAGAAATTCTAAATATTCAATTTTTTTCTTTGTCACTTCTCTGCAATCTTGATAACTCTTTAGACATGGTTCTCTGATTGTCCTTAAATTTGATGCCTTATCTTGATGAAGCGTTTTTTTGTAGGCTCTGCAGCTTTTGTCAAATATTTCTTTATCTATTATCAACAAGATTAGCTTGTTGATAAGTAAACATTAGCTGCTCTACCATAGGGTAATATTCAGAGTTTATTATAGTCTGGGTATTTGTGTTTCATTCAATTGTTAATTTAGCTTAATATCTAATTTCATCAGCTTATCTGTCATAGTTAGATTTTATTACCAGTCATCATAATAGGAAATGTACACAAACTGTTCAAAAATTGTGAAACATAATATATCTAATAACATACCTTACATTTTCCAGCTTCACAGAATGAGCACCAAGATCAACAGATGAACACCAAGCTGCATGTATTTCATCGAACATCAAGAGTAAAACTGACAGCCGGTGGAAAATAAAGCTTTTACTGGGCTTGATGTCTGCTTTCAGGAGCATGAGGTACACACCTACATGTTTGTATAGAGAAGTTGTGTGTGTAATTTTTCTTAAATCCCACTGATACTGTTTTTTTGTTTGTTCTTTTTGCTATTTCCCTCAGATCTTCCGCAGAATTACATCCGTCAATGTCTGCAAATTTTCGTGACCAGATTGTCTCACAACAGGAGACGGAGTCCAACCATGAAGAACCAGAAGCAGTTTGGCCTAATGAGACACAGGAGAAACCAAACTCTGTTCAGATTAAAGAGGAAGACAAGGAACTGTACATCTATCCAGATGACCAGCAGCTAGAAGTGAAGCAAGAGATTGAGACCTCTGTGGAAAATTCTTCAGAAGAGGAAACGGACGACAGCGATCAGGACCAAAGTGGGAATGAGCTCCTCTCTGAGAGTCCGGTTAAAACTGAGAACCAGGATCCAGAAATCTGCGGTAAAAGTTTGCTGCACCGCTGTGACATCTGCGGAAAAGAGTTCAGGAAAAAAAATCATTTGACCGATCATAAGAGAACTCACACAGGTGAGAAACCCTTCCTGTGTGGGGTCTGTGGCAAATGCTTTGGCCGAAAATACGGACTGAACAGCCACATGAGAACTCACACGGGAGAGAAGTCGTATTCCTGCGACGCGTGCGGTAAAGCCTTCAGCGACAACGGTCAGCTCAACACTCACGTGAGAACTCACACAGGTGAGAGGCCGTACTCGTGCGAATTCTGCAGTAAAAGTTTCAGTCAGAACGGCCATCTGAAGGATCACATGAGAATCCACATAGGAAAGAAGCCTTTCCGGTGCAGGCTCTGCGGCAAAACCTTCATGAGAAAAAACTGTCTGAAGTGTCACATGGTAACGCACACTGGCGAGAAACCCCACAGATGCGAGCTGTGTGGCAAGTCTTACGGCGTTCGCGCCAATTTGACGGCTCACATGAAGACGCACACGGGCAACAGGCCTTTCACGTGTCTAACATGCAAGAGAAGTTTCATTACAAAGTCTGCCTTGAATTGCCACATGAGCACCCACTCGGGTGAGAAGCCCTTTTCATGTCCGACCTGCGGAAAAAGTTTCAGAGAGAAAACCTTCATGACGGTCCACATGAAAACGCACACAGAGGAGAAGCCTTTCTTGTGTCCCATGTGTGGGAAAAGATTCAGTCAAAGAAGGTATTTGACCAAACACAAACGGGGCCACACAGACGACAAGCCGTACACCTGCGAAGTTTGCGCCAAAGGCTTTTGCCAGAGCTGTGATTTGAGGTCTCACATGAGAACTCACACCGGGGAGAAGCCTTTTCCATGCCTCACCTGTGGTAAAAGTTTTGGTAAAAAGAGTAATTTAAATATCCACATGAGAACCCACACAGGTGAGAGGCCCTTTCCGTGTCTGACATGTGGAAAATGTTTTCGAGAAAGAACGTCTTTGAACAGACACATGGAAACTCAACACCCCTGAGAAAGAGGTAGTTTGACTTCCATGTCTCCGTTGGGTCTAGCTTGATATTATTACATTTCAATCCAGGTTTAAAAAGCTTTTTGTTGGATGACAAACTCTGACTAAAGTTGTCCCACATATGAATGTCACAAGATACGACTGTCACAATATATGGCTTCACCTTTGTCAAAGAATATCATCAATTCTTTTTTTTTTCAGTAATTGAATTTAAAAAGGAACTGTATTAATTATATAGATTAACTCAGACAAATTGATTTATTTCAAGAATTTTTATTGTGTTTTTGATTATTGTGGCTGACAGCTAATACAGACCCACATTACCTCAGAATTAGAATATTACGTAAGACCAATGAAAAAAGATCTTTGAGACAAATGTTGGTTTGCTAAACTGCATAGTGTAAATATGTCATTGTGGCTCCTTTTGCATGGATTACTACATTATGCTGTGTGGTATGGAGGCAATGATCTTGCGTTTCTGCTCAGGTGTAAATGAAGCCCAGGTTGCTTTAAAAGCTGCTCTCAGTTCAAGTGCATTTATAGGTAGATGCCCATTACTCTCCTCCATTCTCCATGGCCTTTAGATCGGGCCTGTTTTCTGGCTAATCAAGCTGGTATTGGCAGTGAAGGCATTTATCAAGTCCTGAAAAATTCAATCAGCATATTCCTGAAGCTACTCTGCTCCCTTTGCTCCTTTTTGTACCATGCTTTTTTTCTTCCACTTAACTTTCCATTAAAATTCCTGGATACATCATTCTGTGACTAGCCAGCTTCTTTAGCATTTACCTTTTGTTTCTTAACTCCTTTGTGCAGACTGTTTGTGAGTGGCAGCTGGAAATGTGTAAAGTAAGAAGTCTTTCCCTTTATTGTTTAGGTCATAACAATGTTTAAAAACTGCTTTTTCAATTGGTTCATGTAAGCCATAAGTGCATCAAAGAATCACAGTAAAGAAAGCTTGAAATATATTAATCTGAGTTTAATGTTTCAAGTTTTACTCTTTGAGTTCTTTTACTGAAATAAAGGTCTTGATAATGTTCAAATTTGTTTCAAATATTCTGTGTACATGTGTTGTATGATTTGTTCTCTGCATGTTCTCGCTATATTATGTTTTGCCTTCCAATAAAGGAGCAGCATATTTTGCAAATACTTTGGATAAAGAGAACGGATGGAAAATGTCACTTGTGTGTTGTTTTTTTCCAAGCTGCACGTGAGGCAAGAGGTATTTTAAATGAAATTACCAACAATAGACTAAATGATTCCTGTCCTGTAAATCTCATTGTTTTTGGCTCTACATAAATTGTACTTTAAATGCAGGATTATTCTCAGATTGTGTTTCAATTTGCATATTTGGAATCATTTATCATGCAAATTAAAAAAAAGGAT
This sequence comes from Poeciliopsis paucimaculata, assembly GCA_903067055.1. NCBI lineage: Eukaryota > Metazoa > Chordata > Actinopteri > Cyprinodontiformes > Poeciliidae > Poeciliopsis > Poeciliopsis paucimaculata. The sequence continues at coordinate 8,611 of CAEGAD010031432.1, read as the reverse complement.
CTCTACAGTGGTAGTTGTGTTTTATCTTTGATCTGATGGCTCCCCTTGTGGTGGCTTCGTGTCCAAGCTGTCCATGCTCTGCGGAGTTTTTGTTCAGCATTTCTGCTTTCTGTGTCACTGTGACTCCCGAGCGCAGTAATAAACAGCAGAATCTCCAGCTGTCAGGCTGTTCATCTGCAGATACACCTCAGTTCTGCTGTTGTCTCTGGAGATGGTGAACCGGTTTTTCACCGAGTCAGAGTAGTAGATATAGGTGCTGGTATCGCTGATAGTAGCAACCCACTCCAGTCCTTTTCCAGCGGCCTGTCTGACCCAAGCGTTCCAGTAATGGCTACCAAACCCAGAATACGTACAGGTCAGTCTGTGTGATTCTCCAGGACTTTTAACCACTGATTCTGACTCAGTCAGTGTTTGACCATCAATTCCTGCAGAAAAACAAACCAATATCAATTGCCTTTCCAAGTAAGCTTTTAACTTGATTAAAAACATCTTGGTTTTTACCATTCCAGCTTGCAGATACAATAAAAAAGGTAAGGGCAACTTCAAATTTAAACATTGTAAAAGCCATTTGCTTCTATGCATACAGTGTCTGCCACTGAATCACCCTGTGGCAGGTCTGTGTTAAACGAACAGATGTATAAAAGTGGAGGTGTTAGTATTTGCATTGACTCCTCCTGGTGAAGAAACAGATTCATGAAAACAAATTTGGGTAATTATTTTAAATTATGTCTAAATATTTTAATATTTCAAGTCATTTTCAAATAAACACCGTCTGCTTCATTCCAGTTGTAATTTTGAAAAACAGGAAATCATTAAATGAACTTTTCTTTAAAAGAGTGTTACTCTAAAATTGACGCCTAATGTTCTGTGCAGAGCTCTTTGTAAAGGTCTGTGTTTTTATTTGACACTGTTCCCTTACAAAACATGATTGTCTCTGTTCACTTTGATTTTCACATTGAGAAGGTGAATTAGAACATGGAAAGGATCTGGTTAGCAGTAAACACTTTTCCTTCATGTTCAGATTTGCATAATTACAAACCAACCATATAAGAAGCATGTGATTTAAAAAATGCTTAACAAAAATGAAGGAACAGTGTCCTTCAATTCATAATGTTGATTTCACATTATTTCTGTGATTGTATTACAAAGGGAGAATATGAACATTAATGTGGTTTGGTGTTTCTGTGTTTATATGACTGTACATACTAATTCTAACTCACCTCGGAGTAAATTTTAGTACATGATGCATACATTAATTGTTGTTTGGATAGATTATATTTTAAATGCAACTCTAGGACCTTTATATACGTATAACTTCAGAATTAGAATGAGCTTTAATTGTCAAGTTTAACTGATAAAATGTTAAGTAAAAATACTTATATATAAAATCAACTCTTAAAAAAAGCTTTTTGTAAATATGCATTAATATTGTGTTCTTTTTGTTTGTTTTGGGTTTTTTAAATAGAAAGATTAAGACAAGAAGGTTTTCAAATTCAGATTTGTTCAAATTCAGTAAGAGTTTACTGAATTTCAAATTCAGTAAAAGTTAGACATAACATCAATGATGGATTTCCAGGAAGATCTTTATATGTAATTTAGGAGGAACTATTTTAACAACATTGGGGGGTTTTAGAGTTTACGATAAGGTGCATGTATGCTCTGTATGATTGAATTATATCATTGTTGATGACAAAAATATATATATTTTTTAGCAAACTTAATGTTTCTGAGAGACTTTTCAGTGGAAGTTGAAACATTATTTCTAGAAAATTGTGTTTTAAGTCAATGTCACTATCAATATTACATTATAAATATAAAAATTACAATTTTCTGAATCAGAATCAGCTTCAGTCACCAACTCTGTGCACAAAAATTAGGAATTTGCTGTAAATGATTCTGTCTCACTGAGACAGAATCATTTACAGCATGATGACAATATATTGAATTTATTGTTGGTAACAATACATTTTTAATGTGTTTCTCTACAGGTATAAAGTGTGAGCAGTTGACACAACTAGCCTCTGAGACTGTGCAGCCAGGTCAACGTCTGACCATCAGATGTCAAGTCTTTTATTCTCTGGGCTATGTGACAGCTTGGATCAGACAGCCTGGTGGGAAAGGACTGGAGGGGATCTTCACACCTGGTTTACAAAACAGTAAGTAAACAAAGACAAAGATTTTTTTTTTGCCAGAATTTATGAGCTGCATCCACCTTTTACAGCAAATGTGTGCAAAGAATGACTCCATGCTCTTATCTGTAGCATCTAATCATAACATAGGTAAAGCTACCAGAGAGGTGAGAGTGACAGTCATCTATGAAAGGTGGTGTTAGGGCTCCCACTGTGCTGACTTCTTGTTAAAGCTATTCATGATTATAGGAGTTTTTGTTCAGCGTTTCTGCTTTCTGTGTCACTGTGGCTAATCGAGCACAATAATAAACAGCAGAATCTCCAGCTGTCAGGCTGTTCATCTGCAGATACACCTGACTTCTGCTGTTTTCTCTGGAGATGGTGAACCGGTTTTTCACTGAGTCAGAGTAGTACGTGCCGCTGCTTTCACCCCAGATGAAAGCAATCCACTCCAGTCCTTTTCCAGTTGCCTGTCTGATCCAAGCTGTAGCATAATGACCACTAAACCCAGAATATGTGCAGGTCAGTCTGTGAGATTCTCCAGGCCTTTTAACCACTGATTCAGACTCAGTCAGTGTTTGACCATCAGTACCTGCAGCAAAACAGATAATTATTCATTCTTTCACCGCCATCTCTTTTCATCAATCATAATTAAAATTGTTTTGCCACCATGTCTTTACATCTATCATAAATTTGGTTAAAAAAACTTTTTTTTTTCTTACCGCTCCAGTTTAAAGACAAGATGATAACAGCAAGAAAAACCTCCATTTTAATCAATGTAGAATCCATTTGTCTGTTCTTATTGTTTGCCACCAATTCACCTCTGCTCTTAAACTAACAGACATGTAAAGTGAAGCAGTCAGCATTTGCATTGACTCCTCCTAGAATAGAAACATAAATCATGTGATCAATAAAAGGAGGATTATTTCAGGTAATTTTCAAACACTTTTATATTTGAATTCATTTTTAAATCATTTGATGGATTTCTGTTTTACCAAAACATATAAAGCTTTACAGCAGGTTTCCTTTGTTTCTACAAAAACTGTCATAGTAAGTTATTTTGAAATCAATAAATCAACAATGAAACTTGAATACAATTTTTTTAAAGAAATTAAATGTAATCTGATCTTATGCATTTAGAACCTTGTTGTGAATGTTTCATTCTTGTATTGTCACATAATATTCTGTGTAGAACCCTGCATTTTATGAAACACACTTATGCTTACTAAATATTTGTCTCTTTTTTTCTTGAGTTGTACTTTAATCAGGAGAGTTAGAGTTGGAGATTAAATAAATGATGGTTTCCACATAGATCATTAAAGGTATTGGTATAAGTTAGGAAGAACTATTTTAACAACATTGAAAGTTTTTAGAGTTTAGAATAAGGTGCATGTTTACGCTGCATATTTTATGTCTTCTGTCCTGATTGTGCTGATTAAACCAAATAAGAAGAATATAATATTTGTATTATATCATTGTTGATGACAAAAGACAAAGATTTTTTTTTTTAGCAAACTGAATGTTTCTGGAAAAACGTCATAGTGGAAGTAGAAACACATTATTTATAAAACAATAATTATTTAACCTTGAGTGTTACATTATCAATATAACAGTTTAAATTTTCTGAATCAGAATCAGCTTCATTCACCAACTCTGTGCACAAATGAGGAATTCGACTTTTGTTCAACATATAAAAAGAGGAGACAAAAACTTTATTTTTGTTATAAGGATCTATTTCTGCAATAATTTTACAAAAGAGTAAAATAAGGTTGACAAAGTTTCCAGAGATTAAAAATTAACCAAAAGCTCTTTTGGTGGTTTGATATAATCTGTTCATATTCTGAGGGTTTTTGTTCAGCTCTGCAGCTGGTTTGTGTCACTGTGGCTCTCTGGCACAGTAATACACAGCAGAGTCTCCAGGCTGCATATTCTGTCCATTCAGAGTCACTGTTTTACTGGAAGTGTCTAAGTCAATACTGAATTTGTTCCGAAGTGAATCTTTGAAGTTAGAACCTCCAGTATATCTATATCCAATCCACTCCAGTCCTTTCCCAGCAGGCTGTCTGATCCAGTGTGTTGCATAGCCCAGAGAATAAGAGACCTGACATCTGATGGTCAAACGTTGACCTGGCTGCACAGTCTCAGAGGCTGGCTGTGTCAACTGTTCACACTTTATACCTGTAGAGAAACACATTAAAGATGAATTGTTACCAACAATAAATTCAGTTTAGAGTCATCATGCTGTAAATGATTCTGTCTCAGTGAGACTCACAGGATGCAGCAGCCAGCAGCAGCAGCAGAGCTACAGAGAACATGTTGCTGTTGAAGATAATCTTATGGGAGTTTCTCCTCCTCTGCAGCTGACAGCATCAGACCAAGACTTTATAACATGATTCATTTCATTTGCATAATACCTAACCAGCCCCATCAGAATCACATGATAAAAATATTTTTTATGTGCTGTGGACCAGCATTAAGAAACACTATATTTGAAATTGTATTCTCCAAAAATTTATCCTGTGATTTAATTATTTGAAACTGAGAATTAATGTATAAAGTTTAAATATAGAAACATCTTGAGCAAATTATGGTCTTTAAATAATGTATTTTAATATTATGGTTGATTCATTCGTTTGTCCATGTGGAACAATCGTATAAAAATCAATAATTTGATTTGTTCATGTACAAATTCATAATGTGGTTTTTTTCTACACATCATCAAAATTCTGCAAACAGACTCAAACATTTCCGTTCACTGTTATCGGTCATTCAGTAAGAATTCCCTGAGAAGTACAACTCCATTAAACACTTGTGCCATAATTTCAGAGATTAAAAGCTTTACTTGTTAGAATCAGATAAACCCATTTAGTCCTTTTACCTCATGTTGTCTGACCCGGTTTACAAAACAGTAAGTAAACAAGGACACAGATTTGTTGCAAGAAAACATGAGAGTTGCATCCACATTTTACATCACATGACTGGAAAGAATTGACTCTATGCTCTTATATATAGCTTCTAATCATAACATAGGTAAAGCTGCCAGAGAGGGGAGTGGGACAGTCATGCCACTTTTCTGACAGTAATGTCAGAAAAGTGGTGTTAGGGCTCCCCCTGTGGTGGCTTCTTGTTAAAACTATTGATGCTCTGAGGAGTTTTTGTTCAGTTTTTCTGCTTTCTGTGTCACTGTGGCTCTTTGAGCACAATAATAAACAGCAGAATCTCCAGCTGTCAGGCTGTTCATCTGCAGATACACCTCAGTTCTGCTGTTTTCTCTGGAGATGGTGAACCGGCCTTTCACTGAATCAGAGTAGTAGATGTAGCTGCTGTCATAGTTGATATAAGCTATCCATTCCAGGCCGTTTCCAGCTACCTGTTTGATCCACACTATGTTAGGATTGCCACCAAACCCTGAATATGTGCAGGTCAGTCTGTGAGATTCTCCAGGCCTTTTAACCACTGATTCAGACTCAGTCAGTGTTTGACCATCAGTACCTGCAGTAAAACAAATAATTATTAATTGTCTCACCACCATCTCTTTTCATCAATCACAATGTTGGCTAAAAAAAATTCTGTTCTTACCACTCCAATTTGCAGACAAGATAATAACAGCAAGGAGAAACTTAGATCTAATCATTGTTGAAGCCAATTGTCTCTGTTCAACCTGTGTTCACCACTAATTCACTGCTGCTCTTAAACTAACACACATGTAAACATGGAGCAGTCAGCATTTGCATTGACTCCTCCTCCTGTGGAAGAAACAGGAACCATTTGATGTATGATAACAAGATTGGTTGAAAACAAAAGGTGATTTTTTAGATTTACATATTTCTATATCAAATGTTATATTATTACATTATTCTAAAACATAATTCAACCAATAAAATTGGAACAGAAATTATTATAAATATTTTATTTCTGACCTTTTACGTACTTTGCATTCATGGATGTTTTTGTAGAAGGATCAAACAGGATATTTTGCTTTGAACCACATGTTGATGAAAATCTGGAATAACATGAAATCATAAACTATAACTTGAACTATTTTTAACACAACGTGTAACTATTGTATAGTCACCTTTTTTTTCTGTGCAAAACTTTTTGTAATGTTGATGTATTTTATTTTTTTAAATAAAACATTGTAAGATATCAAACATTCTACAGATAGGATTACTTTTAATTGATTCTTTTATTTATTTTTTTATTCTAATCTAAAATATTTATAGAAACCCTATTTTAATGGATTTTAAATCTTCAGAATAGTCCCAAAGTTATTTCTTCTCTGTGAAGCTTCTTGTAAATATGAATGGGTTAGTTGTGATCAAGAAAACTGGTGTTATGTTATAGTTCCCCTGGTGACTTCTTGTTAAAATTAATAATTCACAGAAGAGTTTTTGTTCAGTGTTTCTGCTTTTTGTGTCACTGTGGCTAATCGAGCGCAATAATAAACAGCAGAATCTCCAGCTGTCAGGCTGTTCATCTGCAGATACACCTGACTTCTGCTGTTTTCTCTGGAGATGGTGAACCGGCCTTTTACTGAGTTAGAGTAGTAGATGTCACCACTGCCGCTGCTGATATAAGCGATCCATTCCAGTCCTTTACCAGCTGCCTGTTTGATCCAAGCTACGTGAGGACTGCCAAGCCCAGAATATGTGCAGGTCAGTCTGTGAGATTCTCCAGGCCTTTTATCCACTGATTCAGACTCAGTCAGTGTTTGACCATCAGTACCTGCAGAAAAAAAAGATAAATTAACATTGTCATGCCACCCTCTCTTGACATTAGTCATGATTTTAGTTAAAAATATTTTTTTTTCTTACCTGTCCAGTTTAAGGACAAAATAATAAAGACAAGGACAACCTTAAATTTCATCATTATAGAAGAAATTTGTCTCTGTTCTTACTGTGTTTGCCCCTAATTCACTGCTGCTCTTAAACTAACAAACATGTAAAACAGGAGCACTCAGTATTTGCATTGACTCCTCCTCCTGGGGAAGAAACACAAATAATTTATCAATAAAAGCAAAGATGAACGATTGCTTTAAATTATTTTCAGACATTTTCATATTTGAATTTATTTTCAAATAATTTAATATGGGTTCCTGTTTTACCAAAACATATGAAGCTTCACATCAGTTTTCACTTGTTTCTGCACAAACTGTTATGTTAAATTATTTTAAAATGAAACAACAATGAAACTTGAACACAAATTGTTTAAAGAAATATATTTAATCTGATCTTTGTGCATTTAAAACATTTTGGTTCATGTTTCATTCTTGTATTATCACATGATGCTCTTTGCAAAACTTTTTCTTACTTTTTGCAATGTTTCTGTGCTTTTATTAAACATGTTTTTTGCTTACTAAACATTTTACCGTTTGTCTCTGTTTTTCCCTTATGTTACACAAATCAATGATGTATTTCAGATAGATCCTGGAACTGTAAAGGTGTTGGTATTGTTTAGGAAGAGCTATTTATACAAACAATGAGAGGTTTAGAGTTTATAACAGGGTTCATGTGTCCTCTCCATATGTTTTATGTTTTCAGTCCTGCTTGTGTTTATTTAAACAGATTATAAGAATATAAAGAATGTAAAGGTGTACGGAGCCTGGTGTTGCAAGGTTTGAGACCTTGTCCTGTTGTGGGCAGCGGGGCCCGGCTAATACCCGTGGTGAAACGGACGGCGGAGTCCGACGAAAACAGGCGCTTAAATTCCGTGACGTGACGGGAAAGTGATCAGTAAAAATTAGCCAATAGACAGTCTAGAATCAAACGACTGGAAGTATATCAAAGATCAGGATCTGCACAAAGCAAAACATTTAGATGAATGGATAACAAGTTATAAATTTGACAGTATAAATTAACATTTTGATTGTTTATTCTATGTTGCATGACTTTGTGTTTTTATGTTTGTTATGATGTAAAGCACTTTGAAATGCCTTGCTGCTGAAATGTGCTATACAAATAAAATTTGATTTGATTTTGATTTTGATGTAATAATTGTATTATATCATTATTGATGACAAAAACGATTTTTTTAGCCAACAGAATGTTTTTGACAAACCTCTCAGTGGAAGTTGGAACACCTTATTTATATATATAAAATTATGTTTTAAGTCAATGTCACCCTGAACTTTACATTATAAATATAACAGTTTAAATTTACTGAATCAGAATCAGCTTCATTCACCAACTCTGTCAACACAAATGAGGAATTGGACTTTTGATCAATTTTAAATATAAACATATAAAAATAGGAGACAAAAAATATATTATTGTTGTAAGGATCTATTTCTGCAATATTTTTACAAAACAGCAAAATAAGGTTGACAAAGTTTCCAAAGATTAAAAGTGAACTAAAAGCTACTTTGGTGGTTTGTTATAATCTGTTCATATTCTGACGGTTTTTGTTCAGCTCTGCAGCTGGTTTGTGTCACTGTGTCTCGTCTGGCACAGTAATACACAGCAGAGTCTTCAGGCTGCATATTC
>CAEGAD010031426.1:0-10373 GCA_903067055.1 Poeciliopsis paucimaculata | reverse complement strand
CAATGCACAGCTTCAGTTATTACAACTAAAAACCAGCGATCAGCCCGAAACCTGGGAGTAGTGATGACCTCTGACCTGAACCTTCAGAGCCACATAAAGACAGTTACAAAGTCGGCCTTCTACCACCTGAAGAACATCTCCAGGATTAGAGGATTAATGTCTCAGCCAGATCTAGAGAAACTCATCCATACGTTTATCTTTAGTCGCATTGATTACTGCAACAGCGTCTTCACAGGCCTGAATAACAAATCAATCCTCCAATAGGTGACTGAAGCCTCATTTGCAGCTGACCCATAAGCCCAAGTTTGTGGGTCAGCTGCAAACCTCAGGACCAAGGATAGCCAGGGTCAAATCCACCTATCCTTCTTACTAGCCCACTCACGAGTAGCCCCCAGGCGACAACTATCCATATTCCAGGTGGAGCTCTCTTCTGCCTTAACAGGAGTCCAGCTAACTTTTAAATGCAGAGCTCTCCCTGACGATCAGCAGATTCCACCACAGCATAAAGATGGATACTTTCAGACTCATCGCTACAAAGTATTTGTGGGTACCTGAGTGGCTGAGGTTCACAACCTAACCAATCCACAATCTTGGCATTATGTAGATTCAGTCAGCAACCCAGCCAATGACATCACTCGAGGTAAGGCCTTCCAGGCATTGTCTGAACTAAACAGATGGGATCAAGATTCCTCTTTCCTACTCCAATCCCAGGACCACTGGCCTTCTAAACCAACGATTCCACTCAAATAGGAAAGCTCAGAACTATGAAAATCAGTCTTTTGTGGTACAAGTTCAACTACCACATTACCAAACCCAGAATATGAGACCTACAAAGACTAGCAAGAACTGCTTGAGTCCACTTCTCAGAACCTATAAGCTGTAGTCGGAAAGGATTTAACTTTGACTGTTGAAGACTATTGCAAGGCGCAGAGGCAAATTGTCAGAAAGATGCAAAATGATAAGTGCTCTGATGAGACCCAACTTCTTAGATTGGGTAAACTGGTGGCTACCAACAGTAGACTCCATGCTTTAGCACCATAGTTGGATGAAGCAGAATAAATTAGAGTGGGTGGCAGACTGAGGCACTCCAAGGATCTTGTGTTTGGAGTAGTGCATCTAGTTGTTCAAGATCTGCACCACCCACTCACCAAATCACCTGTTGATGGGGCAGCCGGATGGGTCATTGCCTCAGGTTGTGTGCCCTGCAACCGAACTCCCAAGCAAACACCACTGGTGGTACTCACAGGCTTTGGCATACCATTTCTGGTCTAGATTTATCAGGGAATACCTTCCCAATTTACAAGTCAGACAAAAATGGCAGACTACCCAAGTTGACCTGGTTGAGGACACTGTGGTGATGCTCATGGATCCTCAACTTCCCAGAGCACTCTGGCCAATCGGTTGTGTGATGAAGGTGCATCCAAGTGCTGACGGTCGCATCAAACCTGCAGATGTTCAAGTGAAGCACAGAGTCTACACACAACCAGAGGCAAGAAGGATTGTTCTGCCTGCGGTGCTGGAGGAGTCCAACAGCCATGGTTCATTATCAGAGACTTAGATTGTCACTTTTTGTTCTGGAACAAATGTACTTAGTACATTTGGCTGTTACAAAGGCTCAGTCTGTTGTTGGATGTTAATCCAGAAGATACCAAACTGGGCTGGATGCTGTTAGTTTTGAGCCTGAGAGGTGAAACTGTGACACCTAGTGGTGAGTTTTCTCACCATTTTAGCAGCTGCACAGTGCAGAGTAATGCATCCCCATGAGTGGAGGTGTGCATCTGGTGGCTACGGTTCTATTGTTGATGTGCATTACTGACTTATTATCACACATCTGCATCTTCATCTTCTACATGAGTTTATTGCTGCTCTGTGTACTCAAAAAGGATTGAGAAAAGGAAAACCCCACAAGCTGCTATAATCGGGCCAAGACAATGTTGAATATATTAAACACACCACCACGTAACACACCAAAACACTGCAGGATGATCAATTACAATAATCGCAAGAGACAACCTTAGAACTCGGAACGTTCTAAGTTTGTCGTAAGAGAAAAATCGGACCAAAGATTTTAAATTGTGCCATGTGAATTAAGCTTTAGCGAACACACCAACATGCAGAAGCCTTCTCTGATGGTTCTCACACACACACACACACCCGCACACGCACACACACCCTTTTGCCCCCCGGCGGGCCGCAGTAAAAGGTTGGGAACCACTGCCTTGAAGGACGGCTAAAGCCTCCCACACTTGGGAGGACTGTGTGAGTCGCGCCTACGCTGACATTACTGATCACAGACAGTTCAGATTTCATAGTCAAGTGTTCCCACTGCTAGTATTTCTTGAGACAAATTTCTTCTTTTTCCACAACCAACTGGATGGTTCCAAGTTGTTATGAGCCAGTTGGTCCACTATGGAGTGAAAATAGTCTCACAATACCTGTGTGTGTAAAAATATCTATGCGTACTGTTTTCACTCCATATTTTGATGTGAAAACTGTTTCATAATCGTTCATTGCCAAGTCTGCCTTGATTACACGCAGACGTCTGAGGGACCTTTACAGTTACTCTGACCTCATTCCAGCGGTTTAAAGCTGTGAACAGCAAAAAAACAACGTGACCTCCTTCTGTCTTCCTGTTCAGCAAACTGCTGCCTTCAGGAAGAGACTTTTTAGTTCTAAAAAGATGTTCTTAAAAAATCATAATGTGGTGTTTCTTCACCAAAAAGGGTTCAGAGTTCAAAAGCAGGACAGAAACCACAGATTAGAAGTTGATAATGTTTCCAGTTTCTGTATTTTAGCATTGAACTGACAAGAAAGGAAACCACAGCAGCTCTGCCAGCTCAGACCAACTGAAGGGGCTTCATGACCCAGAAAAGTTTTTCACATTTTAACAAGCAACACGATGCATGAAGTGTCTCTTCTGGTGGCAATCTGTGAGTATAAAGTCAGCTGGATCCATCTGCTTTTGCACACTTTATCACCTGAAAACAAGCAGCTATCTTTGGAGCTCTGAAATTTTAACATTTTACAAACATTAACTAGAAAACTCTTTGAGCTTTTTGTGTCTCCGGGCCTGGTTTAGATTTTTTTAGACTGCATAAAGTTGAATATTTACAGAGAATGTGATGGATTTTAAGATTTTAACCCAGAGAGGGAGCAATGGTTCAGTTTCTCCTTCAAGTTACATTACACAAAAGTAAAAAACTTTTCACTGGACAGTTGTAGTCATCAGATGAAACAATCCTTAAAAATTCAAACATTTCAGGAAAAAAAATGTGCAAAAATCCTCCAAGGTTGTTCAGAAATGTATGGAAATGTTTTACTCTGCAAAAAAAGTAAAATCAACATTTATAGAACTTGAACAGAAAAGTGATAATAAAACTATGATGAGCGATGCAGAGCTTAGGATGAACCCTGGATTAACTCTTTGTTTTCCTCTCCAGTCTTTACTTCTCTGAAATGCTGCACAACAATCCAAGGTCAGTCAATGTCTCTGTTTTTTTCCTAATTTGCATTTCATGGACTTGATGGCTGATTTCAATTATTTATATTTACATCATGGGGGAACAGGGCTTTAATGTGATAATAGATATATTTATATTTATTTTACATTGTTCCCTCATAAATCTGATTCTAAACTCAACAGAATTGGAATCACTATTGCTTTATTAATTGAATGTATGTTTAGCAAACATTTTGCTTTAAATAAAACTCATTTGAGGCAAGATGTTGGGTTTTTATGAACATGAACAATATTCAGTAAGTGTTTTATCAATTCAAATAAAAACTGGAAACATTTCAAACTGTCTGATGATCAAATGAAGCACAGAGTTTTTCCAGCCTGTTGTTCTCTACCGATACCTGCTGTTCAACTGAAACTGTGACAGATTTCACTCAAATAAATCAAACTTCAAACATATTAACAGTATCCAGGAATGTCACAATAATGTTTTTACCAGATCCATACAGAGGCTATTAAACCCAGCTTAACTTTGTCAGGATTAATATAGAATTTTGCTTATTTTGTTTGTTTTTGGGTTTTTTTATTTTATTACAATTAATTACAGCGCCTGCAGTTAACTCAGTTAATGTTTTATTGAGTCCCCCCAGTAGCCCCCTATTGGTTTACTAATTAGAATCTATGGTCTAATTAGTAAACCATAGATCGTGATGGGACAGCAGTGTGTAGAGTAAACATGGAGAGTATCATTGCATCATCCTACTGAAAATCTCGTGACTGATACGTCACTGCTTCATTTTATTGTGTTGGTTTTCAATAAAAACGCGCAGTGAGGCGACCTGCTCTGTGGTTTATTGGTATCATGATCTGACTGAGTATTTTCCATCAGCAGTTGAAATAGAGCCAACAAAAAGGTGAAAACCCCTCCCATAAATAAAACAGACTGATTAGAGATCTTTGTGTCATTTATTCATCAAACTCACCATGAAACTCTCTCTGCTGCTTTCCAGCCTCTCTGACTGTGGATCCCAGCAGCTCCCAGATATTTGAAGGTGAGCCGCTGCGTCTGAGCTGTGATGATGACACCAGCAGCTCCACTGGATGGATTCTGAAGAGAAACACCAGCAACCAGCACATGACTGAGTGTGGAGTGAAATGGGGAAGAAAGACGGGTGCCTCCTGCAGGATCAGTCTGACCGTCTCTTGGGACAGCGGCCTTTACTGGTGCCAGTCCACAGAGGGAGTCATCAGCAGCAGAGTCAACCTAACTGTTACTGGTAAGACCAGCTATAGCGCCCCCAGCAGGCTGCAGAGTGTAGCACACAGTGAGGCATCAATGTCCAATCCTCAGGCTGCACCCTCAGTCCCTCTATGAAATGTAGGTCCAGTCAAAGTCAGATCAGGGTTCAAGTGTTCAGGATACAAGCAGCAAAACTGTGGAAACTGGGCCAGTACAGCCCTGTGTCGTAACTTCACATCCATGATGGAGGACTGGTCACTGTTTAGGCATTCGTGCTCCTAAAAGTACAACTACAACAAAACAGAATGTTTTAAGTGTCGAGTAAAGACATTTTTGCTGGAGATATTTGGCTGTTTTGTTATGACTTGTTGAATACAGAAAATTTTATGTAATCACACATGTTCAGTGAGACAAAAATTCTTTCAGTCCTTTACTTCTGAAAACAGATGTTTTTCGTGACATATAGCTCACTCTGTGAACATCGCCACATTTGAATTAAAAACGTTACTGGCATTGTGAGGAATTGTGGGTAATACACTTTGCTGTGAAATTAGCTGCAGGTGGATCAAGAAGACAAAAAGGGTGGTGCTAAAGACCACCGTGGAAAACCCTTTAAATTGTAACCAACTAGTGTAACTTAGCAACAGATAGGTTGAGAAACTTAGATTTCAATGTTGTAGTTACAATTAGTCTTCTTTCTAAGTTCAAAAAGGAGGATAATAAACACAAACAACCATTTTATGAAGAATAATGAACAGACTGTTTAATACAAAATTTAAACAGAATATTATTGTACAATTTTGTTGCAATGTAAAGTGTCCACCCTTGTTATATTAGGTAGTGTATTTTCTTTTAGTTCAGTATTTGCAATTCAAGTCAGTCAGTCAAGTCTTTGTCAAATGGCCATGTGTTTCTTTGGATCCAAAATCTTATCCAGTGCAAAGCAGGCAGCGGATCCAGCAGTCCCAGGTCTTGGGTTGAAACCTGGAGCTCAGCAATCCAATCCAGGCCTGCAGTGTTGTGCAGCTGGACAATCTCCCAACTTGAATGTGGTTCTAAAAAAAAACCAACCGGAGAAAATCACAGTAAAAATGGATTTTACTGCAAGGATCAGTAAAATCCATCTTTTCTGTCAACCGTTACCGGAATTCATCAGCATTTATCTTTCAGCCTACAGCAGCTCAGCCAGCTACGGGTTTTTTTCTTCTCCTCATTTTTTCTGCTGTCTAAACCAGAGTGTAACTCACAAGCCACCTGCTGGCGTTTTCTGGTATCAAAAGAAAACTCAAAATTAAAATATAAACTGATTTACTGGTTGCATTAAATAACAAAACAAAATCCTATAGAAATAAAATACAAAATACTACTAACAATAGTATCACACATATATATGGGGGTTACAAAATGCTTAAGTAGGAGCAGGGATTTGAAGGACACTTGGGTGGCAGGGGAGTGTTGGGGCTGGGCTGTAGAAGAAAATAGTCTGGTTTCATCAGTGGTGTATTTAGTGTTTAACCTACCAGATGATGAGTGTCTCCCTCTGGTGGATGTTTGTGTTGAGGTGGATCAGTGATCCTGCAGAGTCCTGTCCTCCCTGTGATGGAGGGAGATAACGTCACTCTGAGCTGCAGAGCAAGGAATCCAACCCACAACCTCCCAGCTGCTTTCTATAAAGATGGCTCCTTCATTGGTGATGGATCATCAGGTCACATGACCCTCCTCCATGTTTCCAGCTCTGATGAAGGCCTCTATAAATGTAACATCACAGATCATGGAGAGTCTCCATCCAGCAGGATCTCTGTCAAAGGTCAGAGGTCAGCAGCATCTCTGAATCTTCAGCTCTGCTTCATCAGCATATTAACTCACCTCCATCCTCCTCAGCTTCAGCCTCAGCTCCGCCTCCTGCAGAGGAAGGTCTGCAGCCTGTGTACCACGTTCTGCTCCACCTGTTGGTGTTCTGTCCATACTTCATCTGCACCACCCTCCTGGTGTCTGTGTGTCGAAGCAGAACCGCTGGTAACCATCAGGTAACATTGATCTGATCTCAGCTCTCATCATCAACCTCACCTGCATTTCTCTGACCTCAGGAAAGCCAGGATTGGACGATGAATACGATGATGTCGCCATGCCTGTCACCACAGAACACCACTTCTGATACCAGCTGGGCGTTTCCCTCTCTCTCCTTCTTCTGCTCAGAAAAGGCCACACCTGATGCTTATATCGCCCCCTGCTGCATGTTTGCTGTACACTCCTTTTAAAATGCTGTTTACTTCATGTTTGGTTCTTTTTATTTCATGAAAGTAGGAAAATAAAGCATACAAAGCCTCATCTTTATTTTGCTTCTAACCTTCCTGAAGCTTCATTTCCCAGGTTTTTACAGGAACGTTGCAATCTGTCATGTTAGAGACACTCAGCCTGTTCAGATCATTCTACCAGATTAGTTTACTTGACTTTTATTATTTACTAAACCATCTAATTTTATTGTATTGGTCAATATGGAAACAAGAAATTAATGCAAGACAAATTATTTTATCTGATAAGGAAAAGTATAAACATTTCCATGTTAAACAAATTAACACTTTTAGCCGTGGCTAATTTTAAATGACACAAATGTAACCTTATTTTGAAAGGCCACACCTTATTTTCACAAAGTACATGTATATAAATAAATACAAATGTAGCATTTTAACCACTATTACAGTTTCATCTTACAGAAACCTTCTGTCTAATCAGCTGCGGTGAGTTTTTTTTTTATGTGCCTTTAAGTTTGACTTCAGAGTAAAGAGTTTACCACACAGCTCAGTTCAGCTGCTCTCCAGGATGTGATAGTCTGTGAAAATCCAATGTAGTTTTTCTAGTAAAAGTTTTCCCACACTGCTCACAGCTGTATGTTTTTTTTTCCAGTATAAGTTTGGTTATGCTTTTTGAGGCAACCCGAACTTCGAAATGTTTTACCACATATTTCACATTCATGTTGTCTCTCATCTGTGTGGATCAGTTTATGAGTCTTCAAACTTTCCTAATGAGTAAAAGTTTTTCCACAACACTCACATTCATACAGTTTCTCTCCTGCATCAATTCTGTGGTGAATTTTCAGGTTCACACTTACTGGAAAATATTTCCCACACTGCTCACAACTGTATGGTCTCTCTCCAGTGTGAATCCATTAGATAAATTGTATATATTATTATCATATATTTGTTGCTTCCTGGACTTTATAATGTTGTTGCCTTATATTCTTTGTTTTATCTTGTTTCATCTTAGCTTTAAGAATGTTTCTGTGCTGTTGTATTAGTCTTTTTCCTTTCCAGAAGGCCTCCATGAAGAGCAGTGACAACAGCTTCCTGCAGGGTTATCACTCAGCAGAAAGTTCTGCCTCCTTGGCCTGTCAGATGGCTGTAAAAACACCATCATGAAGATGTATAACTTGCTCTGTTTTTACTCTGTGCCTGTAACAAGATAATCTAGTGTGATACCTTGTGTTAGTTAGTGATTGTGATTGGTGCTGCAACTATATGATGAAGTGTGAACCCCTCCCTTTAGAGTTGCAGCTCTTTGTGACAGGGATTCTAAAAGTAATAAAAAGAGAGGAGCAGGCAAATGTGGTTTCAGAGCAGTAGGAGATTTGTAACTGAAAGCACATCTCTGTCTGTTCTCCTCGCGAGTAAGAAAAGAATCTAACTCTCTTGTCTTTCCTGTGTTTGTTTAATTTGTGTCTAATAGGTGTCAAATCTGACAGAATCTGTTGATGTACGTTTAGAGCTGATTGATACTGAAAAGCTGCTCCTGTCTGGTCACGGAGAGGCTGAATGAAGCCTTTAGTGCTTCTTAGACTCAGTGGATTTAGTCCTGTCTTCTCTTCTCATCGTACTTTAGACCACTGAGGCATTAAGTGTGAAGGAATAACTGAACTTCCCCATTACCATGTGCTGTCTGATCATTTTAATTACCTTTGATTTGATTTTAACTCTGCAGTTTATACTTCATAGAAAATCAGTTTTTTATCAGACGATGCTGTAAAAACCTTTAAATAATCTTTTCCGTGTTTAATTTCCTCAGATTGTCAGACAAAAGGCAGTAATTTCATTTCCAGTCCTTCTCTTACTGATGTTGTAATGTCCATCACTGCGTATGACATTAGACACTGTAAAAACCTTAAAATGAAAATAATAAACCCTTTAATTCACAGATGACCAATTCCAGCAGAATTGTCTTGATGAAAACCACCTGACTGGCAACAAATTATTCTTAAATAAAAATAATGAACCCCTCCATCTCCCAAATTCTCACCTTCTGAAAATTTCCACCATTATTTGTTGTCTGATCATATCAGTCTTGCACAGCAGAAACAGATTTAATACTGCTGCAAGACAAATTCTGCATCTGGCGAAATAAAAAGGATCAGAGAAAAAGCCGCAACAAGAACTGCACTAAGACGCTAAAACATTAAATGTCTTTATTGTCAAATCAGTCTATGACATAAAACCCAACAGAACCACTAACAGTCAACATCTACCAGGATTAGATTGGCTACAAATCATTTTAATAACTGAAAAATATGACAATTAAAAATGATTTCATTGATTCTCCTGTTACTAAACATGAGTTTGATGAAAACTTTGTGACAATATTGCAATTACTGAGTTTTGGAAGCGTGATCCAACTGAGCGACAAGGTTGTTAGTTTCACCAGCAGGTGTCAGTAGAGAGAAATGAATGAAGCATCGAGTGATGAACCTTTGGGCGGCGAAGCTTCGCTGCTTCATGAAGCTTCATTTGACCATCAATACCGAGCCGAACAGATTACAAACCGTCCAACAGCAAACAAAGGACAGAGCTGCAGCTTAGCTTCTTCTTCTTGGTGTTTATTGAAGGCAAACAATGACTTGGTGCGATGGAGCCACCTGCTGGCCTGGAGGATGGATCAACATTCTAAAATCACTTGAAATAGATTAAAGAATAAATAAATAAAATAATCTCAAATAAGCAAATACACCAAATAAACTGGATTATAAACATGTAAATTTTGTTTAATAAATAATTTTAATTGTTTCAAGGCTTCATTTAAGAATATACATTTCCTTGTCATTTTTATTACATTGTAGCATAATATGTTCTTTTGTCTTTTCCTGATCAGAAAATAACAATTTCCTGTTATTTGTTGCTTTTCCAGTGTCTCCACCTCTAATCATGCCCATATTCCTTTGAGTTTCATTTCATAAACTATTTTTATTCTAGGGGAAAATATTTATTTGTTCATGAAACACATAGTTGGGAAGTAATTAGTTATATTTACTCAATTACATTTATTTGAGTAACTTTTTGGAAAAAATATCTTCAGAACATCTGCTGTAACTTCCCGGCACATCAGCAGCGACTGGAGCTGGAGCTCAGCCCACAACAAAGACGTCTGGAGTCATTTCTGTGTTTTAGGGCTCGTAGTTGTTTCGGCCCAGTGGATCCGTTGTCTCTCAGTTTGTAGTCTCCACCACTCTGAAGATGTGACTTCACTTACAAAATCTGGATCAGTCCTTTCAGAGGATCAAAAATACTGCTGGTTCCCAAAACTAAGGCTGTTTTCCCTCCTTCAGTCGGGTCGACCCGGTTCTACTGGAACCAGAACATCTGCTCCACCTCCAGCTGCTGTGGTTCTGACCCAAACCAACCTGTTCCCCTC